>JAAAKQ030064504.1:0-11630 GCA_010016005.3 Zanna intricata
TATAAATAAAAAATTAATTAAATAAACATTTTCCAGTGGACTGAATTGTGAATCTAAACCATTCTCGAATCCACTGGTACACATACAAAAGATTTCATGAAAATCGGTCCACCCGTTTAGGAGGAGTTCAGTCACATACACAAGGACAGAATTATATATAAAGATATACATACATACATTTTAAAAGGAAAATTACATTTAAGTAAATGGTATTTTTGTACTCCTGATAATTCAAAACTGTAAAGACAATTCAATTTTACCGTAACAATACAACCGGGCGACCGAAAGTAATAACTTTCTAATCCTTAATTTAGGTTAAAAATTCAAAATTTAAATAAAAAAATATTGTTGTACAATTTTTTTGTGCTAGGTTTGAAGTCAAATTCATTTAAAATTTGTTAGTTATTTCACATTTTTATTTAAAACAAAGATAGGTCTACAAAAATAACACTACCCATTGAAAAAAAAAATTGACTTTATAGGAAACATCAAACTGAGAGACCTGCATGTTAATAAAAGAAAGAAAATGAGCATAGAGAAACATTATAAAAAGGCTACTAATGATGCTTTGGATCGATCTTCAGAATAGGGTTTTTCTATCTATTAAACAATTTTTTATTCGAACGAAAATACTTTGAATATCAAAATATCTTTATAATCATTAACATAATAATCCAAATATAAACCAACGATATTGAAAAAAATATTTTTGATTAACGACAAAGTTATAATTTGAAAAATATTCTGATTTAGTTATGCGGAAAAAATATTTACAAAAGTACAACCAGTAGAAAACATTTTATTTACATTAGTAAAAAAAAAAAAAAAAAAATCACTAAATTCGGTTCACTTAGTGAAAAATATCGCTTGAACTTTATTATTTTTTTTAACCTCCGGGACCACCGTTAGATATTGTTTCAGAGTTGTTTAAATGACAATTTTTGCAGCGTGTGAAAATGCCACCCCTGACCGAGATTTGAACCCGGGACCTCTGGATGAAAGGCCGAGACGCTACCACTCGCGCCACGGAGGCCGGCAACGCTTGAGCTTAAAAATACAAAACCATCAACATTACACAAAAAAATTTTTTTTTAATTTAAAAACCATGTAAAATCAAGAAAAGTAAAAATAAAGTTTATCTTGGTTAAATTGAACAAGAATGTATTCAGGATGACTGAAAGGTAAAATAATTTTCTGATCGTCTGGGTTGAATTAACGGTACTATTTAGATTTAACTGGGCTAACTATTAAGCGACTATAATACCACACTTCAGATTTAGGCCGCCATTTTTTTTTAATACCTGGTTTAAAAAAAAAATAAAAAATATATCAATCAGGGAGCAATAAAAAACAAAGCGGACCGCTTTGTACAATGAATAACAAATATTTCAAAGTAAATGTACAGACATACCTTAAACAATATATATATATGTATATGCCGCCGCCAACCGTTCCACTTTCTTATTTCATTACAACTGAACTATATTTACTGGTATATTAACTCTCTAAAAATTATAAATCATTCCGGACAAAATTACAATTTCATACACGAGAGTAATTTCACGTTGTCTTACCGTACGAACTGCTGACCACGTAAATTATTAAGAGTAGATTAAATTATGCACTATTAACAGAAATCTACCATATCTAGGTTAATATAATTAATTACTTTAACAATTAATTTATAAAAAAAAAAATCAATTATAATTTTTGAGTAATATTATTAGATACTACTTAAAAACACATTTTAATAAAAAAATAAATAATAATTGCAATTTCATCGCCAACTTTCTGTCAATCTAACCTTTGTATGCATTTTTCAAACGGTTTTATATTTTTAACCTATCCACATGAAATATTTTTTTTTTTCTAAATGAGGAATGGAATCAAGGTGGAAATAGTTTTTAAGTACCTTCTCTCATGCGGAAAATTGATAGTACGTCTCATTTTTTTATTATAACCTCAGTTTTTTTTTTAAAACGACAAAGATTTCCATAATTTTCCCGGCAAAGGCGTACTATTAACCGACTAAAAATAATAATATTACAAAGGACGAAAATCAAGCGAGATATTAAAGTATATAAGTAAACAAGTACAGAATTACAAAAGAAAAAAGAAGATAATTCTACTCTTGGAATAAATTTTGAGAAACAGGATTCACGATAACTATCTTTCCACTCCGTTGACCAAAATTAAATGGCTTCATTATAATATAATCCCGTATTCAGAAGTGATTGTACAAAATTTCATAAAAATTGGTTAGTCTAGTCTGAAGATATCAACCAAAACAATATCTGGAAAAAAAATAGGTTTATCGTGCTTCATAACTGAATGAAGTTACCCAAATACATACCCGAAGTGACATTCTAATCTAACAGAATCGTCTGATTAATACAAGAATAAGACAGAGTCCAGAAATGATAAAAAGAAAATTTATTTCCCCCTCCCTTTAAGAGAAATAAACTAAAGCTTAAATTATCAACTTAAATTATTTTAATTATTTAAGGAAATTAATGTGAAAACATTTATCTAACCTTTAAGTAAAGTTTTGAGACATGTTAACTAATCGCGGTCAGAATTATCTGCCCTCTTGACCGATTTTGACAAATTAAATGACAACAATGATCCACACACAGAAATCATCGTGTTTTATCCAAATAGATCGATCCTCTTTGGAGATATCAAGCAAAAAAAAAATCTTTTATGGTTGTTTATACATCCTTCTAGATTTTTTCAATGCTAAAATGTTTTATTTTTTCTTTTTGTTTACGAGAAGGAGACCATGAAACGTCAAGATTTACAAAAACCCTGACTGAAAAATTTAACCCGATTTGCAAACTTTCCTTATAAAGTATAATACAGTATAACCGTATTGCCGAGAAAGTAAAAATTTCTATAGTTCTTAAAAGTATATTGTACATAATTTTACAGTAATTTTAGATGCCATAACCAAAAGCTTGTAGAAGGTTACATTCACCGCAAAAAAAAAGTATAAGCATTCCATAAAATAAACAGGCATTTCATATTAGGCTTACTAATAGATTAGAACAAAGCGGATTCATGTCTATAACTTTAACAAATTAGAATCTACTGTAACATATTAAGCCCACCGAAAAGTAGAGGTGACATGTAACAGCACATCTGAAAATTTAACCGAGGACTACCTGCTGTACAACAAAATATAAAAGAAACCAATCTTATAATTTAAGTAGTACGTTCTAAGGCCTAACAATAAATACTAGAACGTGTAGTGTAAAGCAACAAATTTAATTACTACTTTTTCATGGGAAAGAGAAACCGATATAAAAATTATAATTTTTTTAATTTTTATTTTTACATCATTCTTCAACAGTAAAAAAATTCTATACGGAAATATTTATTATTTTTTTTTTTTTTAATGAAAAAAAGGAAAACGAAATCAATCAATAAAATGTTGCTTACAAAGTCAAAGAAAAAAAAGAAAAATATATATATTTTAAATGGAATAAACATTTTTCACACACAGGTTACATACATGCATTCTGTTCAATAATCCGTTAGAATCCGTTTTAAAAAACGTTTTGAGGTTATAATTTATAACAATAATAGTAGTAGTAGTAGTAGTAATAATAATACACCAATACGGAACAGCTCATTCGTTTCTAGTACAAAACTATAAGGAATTCTTATGTGAAAGTAAAGCAAGTACTATTCACAGTAGCAAAAAAAAAAAAAAAAAAAAAAAAAAAAAAAAAAAATGAGTAGAACAGTATAATTTCCACTTCAATTTTTCTTTACGTATTTTATATATATATATATATAATCACAATTTAGTATTCTCTTTCTTAAATACGACGTTGAACATATTAAGATAAAAATCTCAACTTTGGCCTAATTGTTAGTTTATTGTTAACATTACTTAAAGATATAATTTTTAATAAAAGTTAATAATACTTAAATTACAAAATCAAGTTATTTTTATTTTTTTTTTTTTATTTAAAGCAATTTTAAGTATTATATATTTTATTAAAGAATATATAGTTTAAATAATGTTAATAAACTAAAAAAAGGTAAAAAAAAACTCTAATCGTAAAATATATATATAATTTACATTCGAGCAGCCTTTTATTTCCAAAAGCATACCCAGTCTCAGCTCAGGGAATACGGATAAAAGAAAAACATGATTAACGAACAGAATTTTCATTACAAACATAAAAATATATATTTATTTAGAAATAGTTGTTTTAGTATTTTTATTTACACTGACATCAACAAATAGTAATCAGCGACTTATCAGCGTAATATAAATGAACCGATAAATGTGTAATCTTGAACAAACTCAGGCCCAGCATGCTTAAAACGTTTGTTTAATTGAAATCCAACCGCCAAAGAACACTTGTATCTACGATCTAGTATTCAAGCGAAATAAAAGCAAATAACTTTATTAAGATTTGAACCTGAGAAGTCTCGACTTCTATATCAGTTGATTTACGATGACGAATTTACCGCTAGACCGACCCGGTTGGTTAAGAAATCTTTTTGTTCTATTTTAAAAATTAGATAAACCTTAACATATAAATCAGAATGTTAAGGTATTTGTTTCGTCAGAACGTGTACCGCGCTTCTTATAGTAAAATAATTTGATACTCTTATTAAATCGTATTCTATTATAGATACTAAATGTTTCCTGCAAGTGGAATGTAGAAAAGTAGCTTTATTTTAGAGTTTTCATTTACCAAAATCGGCCACACAGTTCTCAAGATAAAAAAATAAAATGGAAAATGCTGTTTTTCCATAATTTTCATACTAAATGTAATTTTTCGTAACGAAATAAATTTGATGTTACAGCTCTCTAAAACAAAAAATTTCTTTTAACGAGAAACTATTTTTGAATACGACTCTTAAGAGTAAATTTAATTACCAATTAAAAAATTCTGAATTTTCAGAATTCAGTAGGTAGGCATTTTTCACCAGCTAAAACTGAATACAAAAATAAAGAAAATATATTCAACGGTGTTTAAGAAGTAAAACAATTTTTGAAAAAAAAACTACACTGTAAAATAATGGTGATTAAGGTTTTTTTAAAATTTAAACCTTATTTTAAACAAATAACAAAACTGATTTGAACTTTTAACAATTTTAAAGCAACTCAAAAAATGTACAAACCAGATAAGAATGAATTTTTTTATTTTAATAAAAAAATAATCATTTTAACAAGTTAAGTTTGTTTATAAATAAACTTCCTCACTCAAATTAAACAAGCATTTGATCGTTCTTATCTATAAAGTACACAAAAAAAGCCGATTCGATAAAACTCTTTAATAATATCGGCTGTTATAATTACTTCATTTCAATTCTATGCAACAATTTTCTAGTTCAGTTAAATTAATAATAATCATAAACAAACTTTATTATTATTTTTACTTAATCTTACACCTGAATAATGGCGACAGCCGTTCGGAAAGTTTTCGGTCTGACAAAGAAGACACAAGATTACTCAGAATTTTTTGGCTAATCTTACACCCTGCAATTCGAAAAAAGAGTAAAGATAGCAGCATCCAAGAAAGAGAAGTGGAGGTGGCGGTTATGTGCCAAAAACAACGAGGATTTTGGGGGCATGGGCTATCAGATAGTCGTCCAACAATTCGGTCGACGACTTCCACAACTTACTGATAGCATTGAAACGCTCCGTCCTACCGGCGTGAAAATAGACGAGGATATTCCGGAGTTTACCCTTCAGGAGCAATTAATTGCGGCCAGCAGAAAGATGAAAACGGGAAAGGGTCCGGAGCCAGTTGGTATTCCGTTGGAAATCGTTCGAATTTTGGTTTAGGCGGCACTGTTTAAGAGTTTGGATGCTTTTAACACCATTTTGCCAAAGGAAGGTGGACTGAAAGGTAATTGAAATAAAGAAAGGCCGATTGAAATGGTAATATTAAGGATAGACTGGAATTTCGGTGAGGTGAACTATGAACTCACCCAGTTTCCCTTCAAGGTAGAACAACTTGCGAGTGGAGGAGACGTTTGTCTGCGTTTCGGCGTGGGTAGACATCAGTCACCGATGCGCATGGGATTCCACAAGTCCAGTACAATGCCATTCTTTGATATACTCACCGGGACTGTAGAATGCTTAGGGGCGTCCAGTTTTTTCTTTTTTTACTTCCGGAATCACCGTTAGGTTATATCTTCAGAGGATGTGATGAAAGAATTGTAGCATGTGTGAAAAATGCCATGCCTGACCGGGATTCGAACCCGGGACCTCCGGTTCGAGGAGTTTTAATCGGCGAGAACACGACTCTACCACCCAGACGGGTGGTGTCTGGTAAAGATTTCCTCTCCTCCTAAGAAAGAGATTAAAAAAGTCTCGTTCAGTTTATCAACTACTCGACCTAATTTCTGCTCTCCATCTTGCATTGTGAATTGTTTATTTGCTCTAAATCCGTACTGAATACGATTCAAATGCCCAAGTGTGTTTTTGTAGCTATTAAAAAAAATGAAAACAATCGTGGTTTAAACAGTAACATATTGTAAAATACTTTTAAGGTCTTTCAAAAACAAAAAAAAACCTCAGGTTTCTTATATGTTTATTTGATATTAATTTTCTTTAAAAAAAAATTATCAATATTAAAAGAGGCACAAAATTTTACAGACATGATGAGAAATGATAACTTAACGAAATGAAGACAGAAATTAAAATTCGTGTAATATCTTAATACAGATTATTTTCTTTAAATTTTCCTTTGCTATGTAAAAAAATAAAACAAATAAAAAATACTGCTGTATATTTGTAGAAAAAATGTAAACAAAAAAATTGAACTTAATTATAATGTTTTTAAAATTAATAACGGAACAAATAATAACAATTTAATCTAGACGGTAATAAAATCTTAAGAAACTTTTTTTTTTCTTTTAAATAAAACCCAAAGAAAAAAACATTTAAAAAATAGCATAAAACGATTAGTCATTTATAAACGTTTATAGATCAATCTGAATTATTACTAACTTATTCATAAATGATGACTTATACTGTCATTAAAATTATCATTATTAACTACTGCAAATCGAAACTAAATTTAATTTATAGCACATTATTACAATATAATGGGAAAAAAGAAAACTCTTAAAATCATTTATAATATAAACGGATTTCATAGATGGACTGACATTACTTCTTACAGTATAAAAAAAATTTCGTCATGTAGAATCATATGTTATTTCAATTTGCCCACCGGGTTCGTCATCGCAATCAGATGATTTCGAAGTCGAGAATTCTAAGGTTCAAATCCTAGTAAAGCAGTTATTTTAATACGGATTTAAATACTAGATCGTTTTGGTGGTTTCGTTTTTATCGATTTTTTTTTTCAATTAACTACACATCTCAGGAACGGTCGTCTTGAGACTGTACAAGACTACACTTCATTTACATTCATACATATCCTTTATTCATTCTCTGAAGTAATATCTTTCGTTGGCACCACAGGCTAAACAGAACGAGAGAGAGAGAGAGAGAGGTTATTACAATTTGCCGGCCTCCGTGGCGCGAATGGTAGCGTCTCGGCCTTTTATCCGGAGGTCCCGGTTTCGAATCCCGATCAGGCATGGTATTTTCACATACACTAAAAATCATTCATCTCATCCTCTGAAGCAATACCTAACGGTGGTACCAGAAGTAAAAAACCTCAAGGTCAAGCTCAAGTAACTTGAGGTCTTTGCTTAACTCCGTGAAAAAATGAAAAAAAAAAAAAAAAAAAAAAAAAACGACCCGAATTGTGGAAGAACAAGTCATGGGTTCTTCAACAGGAAAACGCACCGCCTCATACTGCATTCTGTCAAGACGTTTCTAGCCGAGTATAATATCCCGGTGTTAGACCATCCGCCTTATTCGCCTCACCTGGCACCATGTGACTTTTACGTTCCCCAAGATCAATTCTGCATTAAAAGGAACAAGATTTTAGACCGGTGAAGCTGTGAAAGGAAAAGCGGTAAGCGTTATAAAAGAGCCCGCAGAAGAAGACTTCCAGCACTGTTTTGAACAATGAAAAATTCGCATGGAGCGTTGTAGGGATAGAGGAAGGGTGTATATTGAAGGGGATAATAGATATATAAATAAATATGTATAAATTTAAAATAAAATATTTTACAGCGTTAGTCTCGTTATTCATTTTCCACGCCTCATCTGCTTTCATTTTAATATTCTTAAATCTTCCTTAAAAGTAAATTAAATTATTTTCACCGGAATGGAAGTAGCTCACACATTTAAAAATTTAAAAAAAAGTTCATAAAAATAAAAACAGGATTTTAATGTTTTTCTAAATAATTTCTATATAAAGCGCAACCAATGTATTAGTAGATATGGAAAAGTTACGATCTTAGAAATACAGATTAATCACCTCGGTTGTTATTTTCATTTGAAATTTATATTGAAAAAACAAATTTTAACATTACAAAACATGAACAATATTTCAATAAAAATTATTAAAACTTGTGTATATACTTTATTAATACAAAGGGAGAATTGTAGGTAACCTATTTATAACAGGTTACACGATTAACATATAAAGTTCGTAATTCGTGTACCATAACACAAACAATAATAATATTAGGTGTAATAATAATAATTTTAATGTTGCTTGCAGATATTCTTAATTCAAAGAAAGGTTGTTCACACAATTTTGATATCATCTTTTTCATGCGACCTGGTTTACAAGTAGAAACGTGAGATTTTTATTCGGTATAACTACACACTGCAATACAGAAACTGCCGGTTCAAATAGTAGTAACGTAAAGACAATGAATAGTTGTTACTTCGCCAATTCATCACTGATTTATGTACCTACTAACATTTATCTTATAATTTATTAATAGATTTTAACTAAATCGTTGTTATTAAATTAATGATAAAATACAAAAAAAATTAATAACTTTCAAGCATATTTCACATTCACGAAATATTGCCGTTAATTGAACCATAACAACATAAGAGGAAAGAATTATCAACAGTAGTATTCATATGAATTAAGTTATATAGCGGATTTTAAAGTCTTCTTATTGGTATTTAATAACTGAAATTATCCGTACTTTAAAACATTTTTTTTTTATACGTAATAAAATAATTTTCCAATTACAAAAAAAATTGTCTTAATTTTAAAAATAAGAAAAATAATTCATTCAATGTTTTCATATTTAACAGAAAAAAATAACATTCTTTCCCGACAATTCTATTCTTGTGGAGAGGAAAAAATAGTGTTTTGGTAAAAAGTTACTCTATACAAATAAAATCAAAACATGTTTTGATTATTCACATGATTGTTACCGTTTCTAAAGCTTCTCGATTAAAAAAGGTTATTACTTCGAATTATTAATTTTTTCCTTCATAAATTAATTCATCATAGAAGCTAAGAAGCTTGTACGTGTGATGGATTATGGAACTAGAAGTTTTGAGAGTATGAAAAAATGCAATGCCTGACCGGGATTATGAATTGGAATATGGAATTAAAAACTTTACGTTTTGATTTATAATATTTCTTGAATTTACATAATTATATTAAAAATAAAAAAATGGGGAAACAATGTTCCAATTATATTCCTGAGTATTTTTAAAAAAATGCAAAAATGTAGATCTTTTTTTTTAAATTGAAAAACTTTAGTATTTTTATTTTCATAGTGTTATTTTTGTTATACATGTAAAAAAAAAAAATGGTAAAGAATTTAATGTACTATATACACAGCAATTCCCGAAAACATGTTTCATCTCGGTAATCTTTAGTCAAATTATTTTTAATCCCATCTATTTTTGTTTTTTTTTTTTTTTTACAATTTATTATGCGTTTTGTGATATTGCTCTGATTAAGGTTTTACCACAGTTTATCTTTATTTATCCGGACAAATGCAGAAACAGTTCCTTCTTTTATCGGTGGAATAACAAATTTACCAATTCCTGATTTGATTAATATAATCTATTATTTTGTACAGATCAGAATAAAAAGCTAAATTCTATATCTTTATAGTTACTTTTCCCATATAAAAATCTTGCTGAAAATCAAACTCAATCATGAAAATAACATAAAAATTCCACCAGGAGAATGAATAAAAGTATAAACAAACAAAAAAAAAATGTTTGTCTTAGAAAAATTACATTTTACTGACTATTAAATAGAAGTTTTTACGGGATTAAAGTTTATTTTCCGGATGATAGTCCCGGAAAATAAAAGCTTTTATTTTAAGAAAAATAATAACAATAATTACCCATAATAAATACTCAGACTATCATCCGTTTTAGCAAGTAGTACAATTTCAATGTTGCATAACGTTTTATAACAATTACATAAAAATAATTAGCATTCAAGTATATTTAAGAACACAGCTTTTATGTCTTAAAAATTTTGTGATTAAAAGAAAAGATTTCCGAAAACCTTTCAAAAGAAAGGTAGGTTTCAAAATTATGATCATTAAGAAAAATACAGAAAAAGTTTTTTTCCGTTCGCAAAATAAAAGTAGTTATTTTTTTACAGAACCGTGCGAATTTACAATATTATTTTGGTAAGAACATAATTTCAATCGATAATCGAATCCAGAAAAAAAAATTGCAGAACTTTCAGCGAAACAATTTTGGCAGTAGTTTCGACGATCTATTAGAAAAGATTACAATTGTTTCACGTAAATGTAGAATATAGTTCAGACGTAGTACCGTTTTGTACAACTATTGAATATTGCGAAGAAACTGTACTCTTAACTAACAGACTATAGAGATGATTATCGACAATTTTAATGGAATTTTTTCCCTTTTAAATTCTTTTTTCATCCAGTAGTTAATTGAATTTATTTAAGTACGTACTGAACCACAAAGTACATTACAAAAGATTCCTTTCTCTGGTTAAAACCAAAAAAGAATTTTTTTTTTTAATTCCCGTCAAACTGAACTCCGACCTAATTGTAAATTAAAGATAGATTCCATTTAATATAATTAAAACAGATCTTTTTAACATTATTGATTGTTGGAATTGTAATAACAAAGTACTAAAAAAATTTTTATACTTAATATCTGTAAACATACTTCATAAATTGCAATTTACAACAATAATATTAAAAAAATAAGGTTTATTTTAGTATAAAACCTAATTTTTTTCCATCAACTATTTCTTAAGATATATAACTCTTCAAATATAAGTATTTCTTTAGTGACATATACTCGATTAAAAGTACTAATAAAACAGATACATTTTCAAAGATAAAATTTATTATAAACTGCGTTATTAAACTTTATTTACAATTTTGATAAAAAATGATACGTAACTAGTCTGTAGTATAAAGAGCGTTCGGAAAGTCGCTGTGCAGTACGCTTTAGAATTATGTGGTGTATTCTATTCATTCGGCGTAAGGTTGGTTGCCCTGTGGATTCGTCGGACGTTGTTCAGTAAAAAAAAAAGACGTCAATTGTTGAGTTGTGACTGAACGTACTTCGTTTCGTTTATTAGAATTAAAAGCTGCGAGAAACCTAATTGTTCTTTCGGTAGAGGAAGATTTTGTGAAGCACAAGTTGTCTGAAAAGTTTCCAAATATTCCTGTTCCTCACCACAATGCAGTACGAACTGTTATCGAAAAATTTAGAGAAAAAGTCTCTGTTGAAGACGGGAATCGTTGATCGAAGCGGA
>JAAAKQ030064515.1:0-15673 GCA_010016005.3 Zanna intricata
TGAAAAATGCCATGCCTGACCGGGATTCGAACCCGGGACCTCCGGATGAAAGGCCGAGATGCTACCACTCCGCCACGAAGGCCGGCAAAAAAAAAACCAGATAAAGAGAAGAAAAAAAATATATTTAAAAGAATCAATCTATACTAATTTCCTCTTTAAGTAAAGTCATTCTTGGACTAGTTATTCAGTTCATTTTTACCCTCCAATAAGTATGCTCGAGTAAAAAGAAGTAAAGCATTAATTATACAAAAGAAATTTAAACATTATAAGGAATTTATACAAAAGGAAAGATTAAAACCAATTAAATTATTATTACCCTTTATAATAAAACAGAAAAGTATTTGTCTGTTGATTTGATATATTTCATTACAAAGGTTTGCTATATTATATATTTGTTAAACTATTTCACTAGCATTAAAGAAAAATAAATTACAATAGAATACTCTCAAAGCAGTTTATTTTAATTAACTTATAATTTTAAAATGTTAAGGTATAATATTTTATTTAAATATAATGATTAAGATTATGAAAGTTTTAAAATAAGTACAAAAATGTACTTATTAACATGGAGATTACTTCTTAGATATAAATTTGTTAATTTAAAAAAAAATTCAAGTAGTAATTCCCATTTTCTAATAAAATTAATGTAAGTTGACTTCTATTGAAACATAAATTTGTATGTTAATTTCTTACTAAAAATCATTTACAAAAAAGGAAATTCGTGTTATTAAATATTAATTTCATGTACTATGATAACATATAAATACTCGTAGTTAATAAATTCGTTTTTAATTGCAAGTTTATTAATATTAAATTTAAGATGGATTTTTACTTTTCTTTCTATCGTTTTATAAAGTTATCTGAGGAATACAAAAAGCAGCGCAGTCAAACTTTATTTTACTCTGTATAGGATTTAGTATTGAACTTTTACATTTGAAGGTGCTATTTCAATAAAAGTGTTTTATTACAGCACTTGGCTTCTTCCATTTCCATTGAATTTAGAAGTGAAAAAATCTTTCAACCCTAAGTGTGGTTGTATTGTTTTCAGCTCTGTAAAAGGTGTCATTAAAAATAAATGAAAATAATAAAAATAGTTTATTTCTTAAGTCTTACTTCGACGTAAGTAAACCTTTTTTTTTTATTTCTCACTATAAATAAAAATAAGTTGACTTTTTTTAGTACTCCGGTTTAAGAATTTACTTATAAATGTAAGATATACG
This sequence comes from Zanna intricata, assembly GCA_010016005.3. NCBI lineage: Eukaryota > Metazoa > Arthropoda > Insecta > Hemiptera > Fulgoridae > Zanna > Zanna intricata. Next base: position 1,221 of record JAAAKQ030064515.1, read on the forward strand.
AGTATTTACTTTATTTGCTTTTTAAAAAATATTATAAAATAATAATTAAAATTTTGTTTTAAACTATGTAAAAATTAAAAGATATCTTTGGTCATCATTCAATCGTTGGGAGCATACAAAATAATAATAGCAGGGAATATTAATGGAGTTATGAAGAAATTAAAAAAAAAAAATTGAATTTTGAAATGATTAATTTACTATCTATACTTCTGACAAAAGTTTTTTCAGTTTTACGATAGAAATAAAGAAAGCTTTTAAAGAGACAAAGAAACCTCAACCCCCCCCCCAAAAAAAAAAATTGATGGATAAAGACTTTTTCTATTTTTTAAATCTTTCTTTTCTACCTTAGTAAATATTTTATTGTTAACTCTTGATTCTGATAGAAATAAGTAAAAAAAGTATATTGCAATAAAATACTTTTTTTTGTTATGAACCGAGTATTTTCCGAGAAATATGTGTAATAAAATTACGTTACGGAAACCGTTTTAATACGAAATTAAAAGTAAAAGATTTCACAAAAAAAAAAATTATTTTATTTTCATTTTTATTATTTTGTTTTTAGACAATTTTAATTAAAAAATCGTAAATAAATCTGAACTTAATAAGCTTATAGTATTCCAAGGGATAATTTTTTCTTTATCAAAAATAAGAATTCTATTTTATGATTATACTTTCATAAAGCTTAATTTATTTACCAGTATAATTTTAGGAAATGTTCTATTTTTATATCTTTGAATTTTAATAAATACTTATATGATTAAAAATTTTTTATTAAAAAAAAATATAATTAAAACATGCCTGGGCACGCGCACAAAGTATAATTCAGTATATATATATATATATAATTATGAATACGAATACTGAATAAAGTTGTTGAGAAATATTTTATAAATTCTGAATTATGGAGTTTTGTTCACAGTTCAAGGAACTGGAAACTAAAGATGTAGGGGAAGAATATATTGAAGGAGTAAAAGTAGTTTACTGAAAAACATTTAGTGTCACTCCTCAAAGTCGCTAATCTTCATAGATCTCATAGATTGTTTTGAGAAAGTGTTCAGCTAGCTACCTAGAAATCTAAGAACTCAGATCCAGATTTTAAATCTGTACTAGGAATGATGTTTGACAGCTATAATTTGTTACGTCAAATCAAATTACTATCAAATAGAGTTGGGTTACATGATGCTACAAATTGAGTATAAAAATTATTATTTCTTTATTTTATTAATTGTTTTTGTTAGAAGTTTGTTTATACAATCTTCCATGATTTTTTTTCTTTTTGTGAGAAGATAAACTGTATACCATTTGTGTGGATAGATACGTTGTACGTTGCGAACATAAAGGGAATAATAATATAATTATTAGAGTAGAATTGAATTAATATAGTAATAGAATTATTATAATAAAATTATTCTTTGATTCTTAATAAGGCTTTGTTATAGTCAGTCCTTTAAAAGATTATTCGGGTTAAACTCTAAGTCTAACCTGTACTGGCGGATGCGATCACGAATCAGTTATTTGCTGTTCAAGGTGATGAACCAAAACTTCTAGAGCTGCTAATGTGTTATCTAACAAAAAGCCTGAACTGTTGGTATCTTTGGACCGGGATCCTAGGAAGCTTTCTAGCCGAAAAAACTGATCAGAGATAGTTTAACGTTTTTTATGGGTAACATATCTGAAAGCAAAACCGATGCTGAGATTACCGATTCTCGGATTGGCTCCCTGCCGTGGCAAACATACCAGTACTGCGTACTCCGAAGTTGCGATGTCCAAAAGACGCCACAAATGATTTGCCTCTATTCAATAAATTCGACAACAGTATGAATTCGACATAGTTCGGAGAACTGGGTTAAGCTCCCGCCAACTGTGCTATTCGCATAACAGATGTAAAATGAGTCTTTTCGAGCTATTTGAAACGGTCGTAACCAAGAGTAATTACTACATAATTAATAATAAGCAACTACGAGTTTCTCAAAGAATGCCAATGCTTATAAGAATATTATTGATTTGGCGCGTGAGCAAGGATTAATTGGGCATTGATTAGAAAGGACGAAAGGGCGTTCAGAGTAGCTCTAAGCATTATGAATACGCAATCCCTACCGAGGTGATCAAAGAGGACATTGAAGGAAATGAAAACAATAAGAAATATAATTAATGTACGTCACAGGGGAAGAAAGACTCGTCAACGTTTTCAATTTCAATTTGAAAGTGAATGAAAGTAACAAAGAGATATTTGACCTAAAATACATACTATTTCTCAATATGGAAGGCCAACAAGGACTTCAATAGACCACCACTATTATACCCACCTTGAAGACGTTGGTTGGCTTGTGGGCTCAAAGCGACAGTGAGAATGCTGAAATATTCGCAAGGCATCTTGGTAAGGTCTTTCAGACTTTTGACAAACGAGGGGCTGCTGAGAAAGAAATAATTCCTGAGTCTCCCAAATCCTATTGGTCTTCCTATGAAACCTTTTCTCATCAGCAGAGGTTCTGCGAGTAATTAGGAGAGGAGGGAATTTAAAGAAAGCTCCCTAATATAACTTGATAACCAATAAAATGATTTTCTATGCTTCCATTCAAGACCATGCAGTACATCATACATCTCTTTAATAGCATTCTTCAAACTACGATCTTCTCGACGGAATAGAATTTGTCACATATTGTAATGGTCCCGAAACTGGGTAAGCAGACCCATGATGATATCTTCTATAAGAGAGAAGATTTGAAGTATTACCTCTTCTGAGTCTATGCCAGGTTTTGGAGGAAGAACGTTTGTTATTCCTGATTATCAGTTCGGCTTGAGATGTGTACACTCAAAAATCGAACAAACACCCAGAATTGTCTAAGTTGCCAATGGATGTCATCAAATACCTAGAAGAGATGTATTGCTCGGCTACTTTTTTTTTATTTCCAGCAGAAGATAAGACCAGATTTCCTGGCCTACTTTATACATTTAAAAGGTGCCTTCCTCAATCGCATTACTTGATACTACTCAGCTACTTGGACGGGCGTTTTTCTCAGAAGTACAATCAAGACTTGTAATCTTTATTATTGGGTCTGGTGTTCCTGAGCTCAGTTCTGGGGCTGGTTCCATTCTCGGTCTTTACTGTGGACCTTCTGACCCAGAGGAAATCACAGTACGGATCACAATTAGGCAACCTGGCTATGGCTAGTTATTATAGCTTTTGGTAAACTACAAACTGTTTGGTGTATAGTCTAAACATGTTACGTTTCCAGTGAGAAAGGCTAACTGCCCGCAAGTTCAACTTAATGGCGTTTTTATGAGATGCTAACTGCGTGCGATACCTATAACTGCATCCGGTAAGCCGTCATTCGTGGAGGAGTCATGTAGGTGAAAAGTATGCGGCTTAGCATTATGTTGTGGGAGATGTACTAATTGGTATGCAGGGGGTCGCAGCTATATTTAAAAACCAATTGCTGTACATAGCTCCTGAAATCGATTTGGGCTTACGGAATTCAACTATGGGGTACGACAAGTGATAGTAACATAGAAATCGTACAGCGATTTCAAAACAAATATTGAGAAATATAATAGAAGTGGTTTGCGAAAAACACTGAAATTCACGATTGTTTGGAATTTCCAACCGTTCGGGGGGAAATACGGCAATTCAGTTCAAAATGCTTAGGGAGGCTGAACAAAGATGTGAACTCGCTTGCGGTTAATCCTAGATAACAACGAGGATGTTAGCCGCCCAAAGCGATTGCATATATTAGATAAGTTCTTTGAGATTTGAGGCGAATCAGCTACCCTAGGGTGTTGTATCGTCAAAATTCTTTATCTCGTTTCGCTTCTTACTGCTGTTGGTTCTTTTGTTGGTTTCACTATTTCTTTGTTTAATTAATTATTCTTTGCGTGATTGATAAGACTATTTTTTGGTTCTTTCTTTGTTTTTTCTGTTTTGAAATTTGGATTTTGAATCAACGTTCTTTAATCTTATCTGTGTATGTACTTATTTAAATTTATTATATACGAGTTATGTATACTTTATATGGTTCAGAATATGTACAAATACGAGTATGCTTGGATATACAGTTCTTTGAAGGATTTCAATGGAAACACCTTTGTGCATTCATTTTTTCTTTTTTTATTTATTCAAATTTACTGATAGTTCCGGTAAATTGGACGATTGTAAATTAAACACTACAGCAAAAATAAAAATTAATCAACCTGTTTATATCTATAACCTACTCTTATAAATAGATAATTAACAGATATGATGCTTCATAAGGTCTAAAATCATTTTTCAAATGAAACAAACACAAATTACAACAAAACTTATCAGATACTCGTAGTTTAGGATCTACATAGATTTCCTGATATTTTTAAAAGTGATTTACCGTATTTTAAAGCTGTAGGTATTATAATTACTGGCCATTATTGTTCATGTGATATAAAGTGAAAAAGTTATGCATTTACAATATTATATAATTTATAATTAAGTATTTTTAAGTGGAAGACTTTAAACTCAAATGCTAACTTCTGTAAGAAATAAATATTTTTTGTAAATTTTAATAGACGTCGAGTATTCGGGTAATTAACCGCCAATAATTACACTGAATGGAGCACAACTGTACACATGTTATTTAAATTCAGAGATCTATGGGAACCGCTTAATTAAACGTGGCTTTAGTTGTTTAAATTTACCCCTTTCATTACATCTATGAGACAAGTCAGGAATTATGTCCCAGTGTAAGGGATCAATTTTATCATGTTATTCAAACTCAAAACATTAAAAATTAACGTATAATGTCATTGATAACTCCAGAACTAATCTAGATTAGTGATTTTTAAAGAAGGTGAAGTTATAAAGATATTTTATTAAATTTAGATTTCTGTTTGAATATCACAGTAAATTAAAATATTATCTGTTGAATATCTTACGAGAAGATGTTACAAAATTATAAATAAATTAAAAATTAAATTCGTCAAATTTTGATAATTTGTCATAAGATAAAAGGCACTGTTTTATACGGAATAATAACTCTTGTGAATGTCCCCAAAAAAGCCTATAAATTTTGTCTTTGACTCCGATGTATGCAAAGGGCAGGTTACTTTTTAGAGGGGAGGATAAGGTTGTCAGAATTAGGGGATGACCAAAGGGGGATGATTTTGTGCTTTAATTAACCTGTCAGCATCTGCTTTTCTGTACTACTCTGTACTTCCCCTTGCTTCTATTCAACGCAGCAAAACCTAACACATCATAGCTCGTCCACCTTTTATTATTATTTGCTGCATCAACTTATGTTTTTTTTTTGTTTTAATTTTTTATTTTATTTCTAAAAATTGAGTTTTGAAGTTTACAAAAAGTGTAGAAAGTTAGTAATATTGTACGGAAAAATAAAGAAGGGAAAATCTTTTCATAACCAAGTTAGTAGTACTTCACGGAAAGATAAAAGCAGGAAAATACTTTCATAACAACATATAAAAATTAAAGTTTATGCAGAAGGAGCATACTACTTTTGTTAACATTAAAAAATGAGGATACAGGTCAATAATTTCTTATAAACGCTTTAAAAAGTTCTGTATATTAATAGATTGAAATATCTGATATAACCATATTAAACTTATAAAACTTAACAGATTACATTTCAGTTAGTTTTAATTTTAACAGATTTTTCTAATGGATTCTTTGATACATGGATAATCTTGAAACGATATTACAAGCTTAATTATCATTAGTACAACATTAATTACTTTTAACTGCAATAAAGATATTAAATCTTAACATAAATGTAATAACCTTATAAATTATAATTTCATTTTTAATAGCTGTAGAAGGAAATATATTAACTACAATAAGGGTAGAAGTATCGCAGTAATTAAATACTTGATTTCTTGTTCCCCTTCCTGTAACAGGAAAGGTTCGTTAACAAACGATAAATGTAATTTGTTGAAGTGTACGCATCCTCTTCGCTTCGCAAGTTAAAATCATTCCACTCACCTTGAGAGCTCAGTTCTGACTACTTGATTACACTCCCGTCTATATCTGTTTCCCTCTTGAAAATTTCTTTTCCCTTTTTTTTATACTCTTGTTATTTTCTTCCTTCATTCTAGAAGGGTTGCTGAAAGATATACTATACTCGCTCTCAAGTTTACTGCCCATGGGGGTAAACTCGTCTTTTTGATTGTTTAAAATATATATATATATATATATATATGTATATATGCATACTATGTAAATAACGCAATTTGATTTAGTCTATTTTTTACTGTTTACTTCGACTGTATTTTATATCATATTGAAGTTTGAATTTTAAACTTGTCATTCTAAAATCGTGAGCAAAGTGATATTCAAAACCTTTCGTTATTAATTCAATTTATTTTAGTATTGAAATTATGTAACAGCATTTTATTAAAAATTAACTGGGGTTTTAAGTAATTTAATTGTATTAAGTTGAAAATATGTAAACTATAAAAGATATTTATTAGGAAATTCGATCGAAGTTATTACAAATATTTAGAAATCATCTGTGTAACTTTCGTGGAAGAAGGCTTGTTTGCTACCCAATAGGTCCAGTGTTCGATTCTCGGTTAAGATTTGTAAAATAATAGTTACTAATAACATTAGTTGATATTTTGAATAGATACACACTTATATATAACTAAACAAAAATTATAAATGATTAAAATATAAATATTGTTGAAAGTTTTGGATCGGAAAGTAAAAATTGGTTACAACTAAAATTAATTTAAAATAATGCAGGGTATTAAATTTTTTTTATATGATTATTTCACTGTATATGTGCTTGAATATTTGTGGAAAATATGATGTGAAATTTTTTTACAGCGTGAAAACGATTAAGCCTGAAGGGGATTGGAACACTGTTGTGAAATGAAGTATTTGAATGTACAGTTATAATACAGAATACAAATTAAAATATTTATTTTAGGGGCTAAGGAAATAACTGTTTGTTATTGAATTAATTGTATTCAATACATTTAATTCAATAACTTCAATGTCTGAAGTTCGGAATTTCTTCCGAACTTCAGACAAAACAGGGGTAAACAAGACAACTTAGTAAACTCGTCATGCAACTTGTTTTCGCAAACGCGCGTCCACATACACACGCACGCATCTTTAATTACTTATAAGAGAATTAAGGCGCAAATAAATAAAAAGAGATACTACTGATACTATTTAATGAAAAATAATCGCTGCCAAGGGGATATAAACAAAAATAAAAGCAGATCAGAAACCTTACTTATTTAATTGCTTTTAAAACTATTTTATTTTTATGAAATGTTTCTGTTGGTTGGCAACCAGCACAGTTCTTCATTGATTTCCATCCATTAATTTTTTTTCATTTTCACATATGAATATGATTTCCTTGTATATTGATGCTTGATTACGAATTGGCTCGCTTATATTATTGTTAACCCTTCTATTAGTATTATTTTTTTAAAAAACAGAATTACTTTTCAAACTTCAAAATTTACTTTAATAGTACTAGATGTAAGAAGAAAATAGACTTAAAATTATTTCATAACTTGTCGGATAAAGTATGAGTACGTAGAATACTAAACAGTTGAAGAAGATTGATGTGTTTGTATTAAATTTGTATATTATAGAAGAGCGTGATGAAGTTACTTTTTTTATAACTTATTTTGATTAAAATATTTAATTTTATACATTTTTTTTTTTTTAAGAACAGGACGAGCGCACTCACACAAGTGCAATAAGTATTTACGCTTTGTTTAAATATTTATAATTTATGTTTAAATCCTTTGTTAACCTATCTCTAGTGCAATTAAATTGAAATAAATTTTGTTTATAATATCTAAACTAATTTTCAACAATACGTAACAAACAGATTAGAGAATAATTTTCACATTAATTTCCTATACATGTGAGTATGGAATTTGTTATCTGTACCTTTATTAATGTATGTATACATGTGCGTGTGCGTGCGTGTGTGTGTGTGTGTGTGTGTACGAGTACATTAGTACACACACATAGAAGTATATAGCATTTAATTCATTTCACTGGTATTTATTGTAAAGGTACCTTAATTTTGGAAACAGATTCATCTATATTTATTGCTACAGAGATTTATACAATTACATCAAATTTAATTAACGCTCGTCGAATATAATACTGTTTCGTTGACTCACATTTTGTACTACCTTTCCTTTTCCTCTACCTATTCAATCTAAATTTTACATTCATACATACAAAAGTAATATTATAGTTTGTATTAGTTTCAAAATTTCATTCAATTTATTAATTTAAATAAATTAATGTTTTGACTGCGAATTTTAACGTATGATTTTAATTAGATTTTAGTACGGAAAATGATCAGTCTGTAAATTCATTTTCGTCGAGAAAGTAATATGTTTTTGATACTTATATTTATTAGCAAGTGTTTTTTTTTCAACAAATTTCCTACTGATTATACAATTGGAAAACGAAGCGCTAAAACCTAAAACTTTAGGAAACATTATTAACTGAAGCATTTGTAATATAGCAATTTGGTTTTGCAAAACATTTTACAAATGAAATTAATAATCTTCCTGATTAAATAAATTACTAATAACAAACATTCCGTTTATATGAAGTTATATTCCGTTCTCACGGATTTCTACAAATTATACAAAATAAATTAATTCTTTAATATTTGCTGAGTCTTTTGTTAGTACTTTAGTTTTTAAAAGCATTGAAATTTAGCGTTTTTAATATAGTTTAATATGTTACAAAAAAAAACACTGACTAAAAATTATGAGTAAGTAAATATTACTGTTCACCTAATTAAATAATAAACTTTAATTATTTCAATTAAATTTTTTGGCCAAACGTTATGAATTACAGTTTTATATATATATATATGTGCACGAGTATATATTTCATTAATCCTTGGATATTAATATATATTTCATAAATCTATTTTTTTTTAAATCCTTAAATAGTAAACTAAATAAATAAATCAAACCGGACAAATTATACTTAATAAGATATAATAGAACAAAACTAAATAACATTTTTTAACCTTTATACTCAATCTAGCATTGTATTAAAAAGCAAATCAACCACAAGATATAATAAAATTATAAATATATACATGAAATTGCATGATAATAAAAACAACTTTCAGTAATATTGTTTTATAGATAAAATTTAGAATAAAATAATATTATATCATAAAAGAAAAATTGCAATTCAAAAGGATTTACCAATGTAAATTTTTCTAACTGTTAATGATAATTTTGGATCCATATTTTTTTTTAAGCCTATAATAAAATCTTTTTGATTTACCTAATCAGTTGAATTTTGGGAACAGGTGATAAAAAAATAAATTTTTCGGGAGACTCGTCTAGAATCCAAATTTGTAATTAATTATGATATTACGGATAAATTATGATGGAAGCTTGGCTTCGATCGTGTTTACATGATGTATTCGTAGGCCTCTGAAATTATTGGAAAGTGACTTGTAATAAGGAAATTTTCCTTATTATGAAGATAAAAACACTCTACCTATATAAATTTCACTCGTTCGGGTAATAGAATATTATACAAAATAATACCGAAAAAATGTATAACTAAATCTTGGTAAAAAGGAAAAGAGACCAAAAATTGAGTTGTACAAATATTCTATTCTAGATAAATATACAATTATCAAGGCAATTTGAGGTATGTAAAAAGCAATGCACGTAGTTTGAGCTTGAATGATTAAATAAATATACAGAGTGTATCAAAACTGCACGGCAATCTGTCGGAAACGGATTCTATATCTAAAAATAAGAAAAAAGTTGCCGTGCAGTTTTGATACACTCTGTATAAAAAAAAAAACAATTTCTTTGATATTTATTTTTTATTCTTCAAAATTAAGGGATCAATGAATATTTTACCCTCACTCTTTAATTCAGTGATTTAATTGTTAATAGATGAAATATAAGAAAATATAGTTTTTATTATTAATTTTTAAATTTTGTGACACATTTAAATATTATCATGTAACAAATAATGAAAAATTATTCTTCATTTTACGCAATAATTTTATAAATGAAATAATTTAATACGTACGGGTTATATACAGTATCATTTGTTTTGGATAGTTTTGGTTAGTTAAAAAGATTATATTAACATTTTTCTGAACATTTGTAATTTATTAAATTTACTAAAGTGAATTGCAGTTATATCATTACCACTTTATATGACTTCATAGTCAAAATAAAGAAAAAAAAAAGATTATATTTATCTCGCTTAATGGTTATTTTGTGTAATAAACATAAAATGGAAATTGTGTAAAAGTTATCTTGCAATATATAAACTAATTTTAATTACTTAAAATTCTTTATCCCCAAAAGATAGTCAAGATTAAAAATTCGTGACTAAAACTGTGTAAATGAATAATTTTATTATTCAAATTAAATTACACCATTTTTTTTAATATTTTAAAACTAACGAAGAGTGACGGAAAAGTCGAAGGTGTTTTAGAAATATAAATTAAAACAAGCTTTACATTCGAGTTCAAACGTAAAGAAGATAAAACTTTTTGTTTAAACATAATTTAATCTTCATTAAATATAAATAATATTTTTCACAAAGCTTTGACATAATTAAAAATAAATGTATGAATGTATGTACTAGATTTGTAATCATTGAAAACTTTTACGGTTATTAAAATCCCGTTAAATTTATATAAATTAGTATTTGTTGAATCTGTATAACATGTTTAATGCCATCTTAGTTTTGAATTCGTTTTTTTAGAAATGTTTTATAAGAACAGACTTCCTTGAAAAATAAAATATTTCTAAAATAATAATATAAATAATATTAAAAAATTGAAAATAAATTTCATAAAAACATAAACTTAAATTTTGTATATATTGATGTGCATAACCTTGTGAAAGCGGTACACTGGAGAGACTGTATTCGTTTATAATGTATTTTTGCATATAAATGTTACACGTGTGAAGTATCTAGTAACTGAATGGCACTATTCAGAAATTTCCTTTCTCCGAGAGCAAAGATGTTCATAATGCAGCCAGTTCCTTGGTGTATAGTGAAAGGTCACTTGTAAGGCTGAATGTCATCTGAATTTTAAAGGGCTTAGCATGTTGATAAGCATCATATAATTGGCTCGGGAAAGAAAAAGAAATCATTTTATTTCAGATTTTCTCTAGTAAGCCAGACATGAAGAATTCTTATTTTTAGATATTTTTGTAACATTTTTGTGAATCAATTTTGTTCGATTGATTGACGGAAAAAAATATATATTTACTTATTTGGATTAAGAAAGTTATTTTTTTAATTTTTTTTTGCTAAGAATTGTTTGTAAGTTGTTTATTGATACACTGATATATTCTATTATAGTAATATTAATATAAAATCCGTACCAAATTTTTAGTATGGTTTATTATAAGTTCTCTTCATCCATAATAAAGTAGACGTTTCTTAAATAGCGTTATCGATAATTTCGTTTTCAAAAATCGCTTGACTTTTTCCTGTTTACTCTATTTTACGAGTATTATTAATATAACAATGTTATAGATACTACATTCATTACGCCATATAAATCTGTAAGCGTAATTTAGAATCGTTGTTTTACACTTATAAAAAAGTACACCTATTCAAGGTAACACCTGATAAAATATTATACAATGGAATACTCGTTACCTGATCAGCTGGGTCATTGTAGCTGATCATTGTACAACATATTAAGGAAGTATTTATTTAATCAAGATATAGTAAATTACAAGATTGATATTTTATTGTATCTACTTTTTTTCATTTTAGATATTTACGAGTACGCTGGTCTCTTTTGGTGAAAAATATTTTTATTTTTTTTTTAATTAGTCTCGCTCATGGTAATCTTAAAAAAAATCTCCTGTTGTATATTTATCTAAAATTTAAGCGTCTCGTCTCACTTATAGTGAAATTTCTAGTTATTATAATATGGAGAAATAATTTATTCAATAAACATTTTAAATATAATTTATATTTTAGGTTATGACGGTTTTTAAAGTGAAAAACCTTTTGCAACAAGATATTTTGCTATTCGATACATTTTATCATAAAAAAGAGATCTAAACGAAAAATATTGTATTCAAATTTACAGCATTTTTTTTTTTTTTTGTAAAAATGCAAGCATTGAACATTGCAATCTGTCACAATATAGTTTTTCTTCTAAATAAAAATTTACATACATTTCAAAAAACGAGAGAAAGAAAACGAAAATGCAGATTATAAGTTTACTAAAATCATAACAAGTACCTATTGTTATACAAACAACTTGTTAATCGTTACATGCAATAAATATTAGACATCACTTTGCTAAAAGTGTAACAGCAATATACACAGTGTTGTGTTTCATATCCTACTGGAAAAATAGCAGTTAAAACAATTTTTTTGTGTGCGCGCGCATATGCATGCGCGTATTGAAAGAAACGAACTGAAAGGAGTAAGGGTCAAAATAAATATTCATATTTTAACATATTTAAACCGCATATTCAAACAATTTTTAAACTAATGTCGGAAAAAGCTTTGATTTATTATATTGCACATTCTTAACGGTATTTCACTTATAAATTAATGCAGTCCATATTTGGGGGCGTTCTCTCACTTGCCAATTATAATTACTACAGTTTTAACATTTTTAGTTGCTTTAAGTAAATTATTTAAAAAAAAATAATTTCCGGCATTTTATTACTTTTCCTAATTTCTAAAATTAATTTTCGCACATTTGAGATAATTATATAAAATAATAAAAAAATAGCGTGTTTAATGAATTTTCTAAATAAGAAATTTCTTGTAAAAAATAATTTGAACACTTTAATAACAATTGCACTTTATATAAAGAATAATTCTAAAACTTTTCAACTAAAAAGGATGCTTCGACTGTTACCTTTAAAGGAAAAAAAGATCTCAATTTTCTGGCTGATATTTTATAATACATGCACTCTTTTTTTATATTTTCCATAAGGTTTAATATTTTCACCGAATAGTAACGATTTAAAACACTGCAACCAACAGTTGACGTAGTCTGCTTGTATCGATAGTGTTTTATACGAAAAAGAAAAAAAATAAACGTATTAAAACAATACGCTTATAGTTAGATCAAGAAATTAAAGTACTTCCTCGCATAACACAAACTTTTATTTTATTTTCTATAACTGATATTTGAAAATGACCGAATTTTTATTTACTTAATCTCAAATACTCATTTAAAAGGATAATATTTGTTATGCGACTACAAATAAATCAACTGATAATTAAATTTTTCAACTGTTATTAAAAAATTTTACCAGTGAAGTTTTTGAAAGTAATATAATTTTGTGATGCTGTATTCGCAAACTATAACTTAATTTTGAATTATTTCTTATTGAGTTATTATTTATTAGTGTCATACGCTTCATTGCTTTCAAGAAATATGATTTTATCTAAGAAAAGAAAGGATATTATAAAGAAAGATATCTGGCATTGGTCCAAATTCAAATATAATATAGTGATACACTCAAGCATTGTATGTACACATTTATAAATAAAATTATCTGTTTTCTTTTTAAATTTACTATTATAATAAACTGCTTTTAATAATATAATATATTGTTTTATTTAACTTATAATTTTTTTTCGGTCAAATTTATTTACTTAACGTTCTTTCTTCCTAGAAATTAAAAACACATTATCTTGTTATACAATTTATTTATATTTTATACTCCATTTAAGTCATTTGTAACAATATCAAAATGATGCAGTGAAAATAACTTTGTTATTGGTATCTTGAAATATAAGGTTCAGTTCTTATAATATTTACACATTTATTATTTTTTTTAGATAAACGTTTTTACTACAAAAATTACATTGAAAGCAATAACTTATTTTGAATAACGTTATTTCTCTTTCTTCCTTAGACTTTTTTTTTTTTTTTGTAATTTACTACTATCATTACTGGTTTTTTTTTCTGGCTTACCTTTCTTCTTCCCTTTTATAAGATCAGCGTTTATGTTGATCTTTGTCAACATAAACGCTGTTTTAATAGAATTACTTTAAATATATATGATCATGTACTTCTTGCATTTAAGAAAATCAGTATTTTTCAGTTCAAATAGTAAGCGTAATTTATTTTTAAGAACTGCCCTTAGTCTTATCTTATTCAGCAAGAAATAAAATAGTATTTATGATCTTGTAATCAGTGAGAGTATTTTTTTTTTTTTTATATTTGTTGGAAGTTATTGAACGTATTATTTTTAACCAAAAGTTATTACTATATGCTATTATGCTAGATAATATTTTACGAGTAAAAGTATTACTGTTACTGGCGTACTTTAAATAAATTAATTTAATGTTATAAATTAAATGAATAATTTATTAATTATTAATAAATAATTTTTAAATTTATTTTTTATTTTTTGTTCAACCTCCGGAACTACCGTTAAGGTATATCTTCAGAGGATGAGATGAATGAATTGTAGCGTGTGTGAAAAATGCCATG
>JAAAKQ030064537.1:0-15673 GCA_010016005.3 Zanna intricata
CACACACACACACACACACACACACACACACACACACACACACACACACACACATATATATATATATATATATATATCACCTTACTTTTTAAAAGGTGATAAAGAAAATATGATATTAATTTATTGCGTTTAAATAGAAGCATAAGGATTGTAAAACTTGTTAAGAAATACATTCTCGTATTTTAGGTATAATTTTTAATTATTAAATCGACATGAAATGTAGCCGATCAACTAACTAGGCTATCGTGTGATGCAATTACAAGTAGTTACGTACGCGATTAAAAGTGTTTTACACGCGAGTACCAGGTAATCCGTGAAGCAATTTTAATAATTTAAGTAAATAGCAGAACGTAAAATAACAAGAAACGCCACTAACCGTAACAAATACGTAAAACAAGCACTTGTCAAAGAACAAGAAAGTTTTCTAAGCAGTTTGAAATAGCCAGGCCGTTCAAAGACGATCGAAACCGTCAAACAAGGAGGTTCTCTTAACAGCTAAAAGAAGGGAGTCAAACTGCGACGTATTTTTCTCGCGTGACTATAGAATGTTTCGGAGGAAGCTTACAACTATACGGGGAAGGTGGGACATTCGGTCAATATTTTTAAAACGTTACTTCGAATTAGCTTTGAATTTAAACAGTATATCTGTATAAAACTTTTCACTAAAATAAACATCACGAACATAAGGTAAGAATGAGTTACAAAAATAATATTACTGTATTTTCATACTGCTTATCCGTTATGAAATACATTTACTGAAAAGGGATTATTACATTTTTTTTGTTTTTAGGCGAAAAACGCTTTAGCGTTATTATCGCCCGGAATAAAATTTCAAAACAAAAAAAAGCACTTAAAACTAATACCACAGCCTAAAAACAAAAATTAAAAATAAGTGCAAAGCGTAAAACTAAAAACGTGAAATTTTTCACGCGTCAAGGACCCCAATTCGGATAACGAGAAGATAAACAAATTAACATAAAAAACTAAACCTAGGTTAAAAACTAAAATATTAAAAGCTAAATCTTAAAACTAATAACATAGATAAAATATCACAAAAAAACTTAAAACTAATATCACCGTGGGGAAACTCAATCCGAGAGGGGTGTAAAGGTTTCCTCTCGGATACAGAATAAAAAAAATTTAAATTATAACCATTAGATAAAAACAAAAAACACGTTAAAATAATTCTTCAGCACTAGAAAAAAATACTACCACTTTAAATTTTGTGTAAGATATTAACACTTGGCAAAAATAGCAACACCCGGTCTACAACTTCCTTATTATTGCCCAGAATTAGGCGAATGTTTGTCTAATTTAAATTTATGACGCAATGCCGCATAACGTATGCGATCCTTAGGTATGTGGCACACAATGATGCTGCAGGTGCACGTGCACATAGCGGTGCGTGTCCTGCTGACATCAGGTATTCGTGTGCGACTGGTATGTCCTGTCGCAATCGACAGAGGACCACTTCCTCACGACGAATTTTCCTGCATGAGGGTTGCAATGGTAACACATTCTTTAATGTGCCAGAATTTGATATCAATGTAGCCGTCCAATCACCTTGTCACTTTGCTCGAAGAGATAGTTTTATAGAATTAGCAAAATCAGAAGTAGCAACACGATTGGTGAAGGGAGGTTGATTACATTCGTCTTTAGCAGCGGAATCTGCACTTTTGTACCAGGAATTCCCTCGTGGCTAGGAATCGAACAGAAATTCACTTGTATGTTGCAGTGGTTCAACTCTGTGATTGCATTATAGATATCAGTGACCAAAGGATGTCAAAAGTAAAACTTTTCAAAGCTTGGAGTGCACTACACGAGTCGCAACAAATAAGGATATGACGGTATTTTGGGTTAACGATATTCAATGCCATATTAATAGCATACATTTCAATATTGAATATACCTGTAATACTAGGCAGACCAAACATATAAGTTCTTTACAAACCGCCAACCAGTTCACCAAGGAGGAAAAAGTCTCCTCAGCAGCAAGTTTCACCTCCCGAGCAGTAAGAGCCCTAACCACCACCGCAAGATCATCGGCAGAGGCCGTCAATTCTACACCCGACGAGACTTTTATTCCTAACAGGTCGTCAAAAGCCACATTCCAGAGCAGAGGGCTCAGCAGTGATCCCTGGGGAACCCTCCCCGCTCCATGGCCACCATGACCTCATCTCCATCTTTCGACATCTCCCTAACCGTCAAGAATTCTTGCACAATCCTGACGAGGTAGGAGGAAACCTTCTTCTTAATCAAAGAGTCTAGTATCGCATCCCACAACACACTGTCGAATGCGTTCTTAGTATTCACTATCATAACAAGTGGTACCTCCCTTGCATGCGTGATTCGGACGCCGCCGCGTTCACTGCCTCCATGACTCTGGAAATAGTGTCCACAGTATATCGTCGATTTCGAAAGCCAAACTTAATATCCGATAATCTTCTACTGGAGGTAAAAAATCAATTTCTACCTCCAGTAGACTCACAATCAGAGCTTCAAAAAGCCTACCCAAAATAATTAATGCTAAGGGTCTAAACCCTTTGTTTTCCTTCTGGATAAGGACAACCTGGCCCTTTTCCAGTTAACGGGTATCGTCTCACGACAAATGACTTTGTTAAATACATCAAGTAACGTTAGCGGTGATGCTTCCACCAATACTTTAAGCATCTCAGCCGAGATGCCATCAGCTCCCAGTCCTTTTCGAGGGTTTAGCTTATTTATCGCGTACAACAGCTTATCCATAGTGAACCGGGAAATCTCCCTAGCCAAAATTTCCCTCCGGTTCCAGTATTGATCTTTAAGAGCTCCCCAACTACTTCCCTCGGCTGTGCAGTTGGCAACCTAGGCAACGGTTTGTCAAATTTTCCCATTACCACTCGATAAGCGTTACCGAAGGGATCTGCATCTATATCTTCACATACTTCCTTCCGTTTAGATTCTTTAGCTTTAATGATCACATTCTTCAACTCCCTACAAGCTTGCCTCAAAAGGGCCCTTGCATCGTCGTTGTCAGTTGAATTACCTTCTCTACGCCCTTTGGTGAGTCTTCTTCTGTATTTAATACACTTCCTCCTAGAGGCTTCCACCTCGAGGCACCACCAGTAGACCGCCTTGCGTCCCTCTCTGGCTCTTTGTATTTGTGTTGGTCTTGAATAGAGTGATTAGTCTGCACATTTCTTCCATGAGGTGATCTATGTCTGTACCCTCAGTTGTATCACCATCATTATTATCAGAGACCAATCTGATCTTCCTGTAAGTGCTCTAGTTCCTCTTTTTACGCATTCCATCTTGAAATCTTGGTAAGGCTGAAATCTTGATTTCTTGAATTTTGGATTTTCTTCCATCTAGCTCTCACCGGAATAACCTGATATACTTTTAGTCAGTAGGGTCGTCTTCTAGGGCCAAAATACTGTCCAATGACACCCCACTTGCCGGTTAAAGGGAGGAAGCATCAGGAGTTTTTTTTTTGGGGGGGGTCATGGAAATACATCTTCCCAAAAAAGGTGTTTAAATATTTGGTGGGTGGAGGGTCGAAAATGGAATCAAAAGGTTCGGAAAGGTCGGAAACGTATTGATACGGAGATAGGAGGAGTAGGTAAAAGGAGACAAGAAGAAGACGGAAAGAGGGATTCCCCCTTATAACTACTCAGTAGGACTTAGAAATAGTAACAGACTGTTATTCAGTACGAGGAAAAAATTCTTAAATCCTTGTTTACTCGATTCTTTCTGACGTCACTAGCAGGAGAAGTCTTGTCTATTGACTTAGAATAATTTCATTTTTATAGGTATAAAATATAATATAAAAATTCACTAAAATACTAGTAATCCAGTATCTACTAACACGTCCGTTAAAAAACAGTCCAAAATATATAGTTTATATTACATATATAAACTATTATATATACAAAATTATAGTTTATAGTAAATATATAGTAGCGTGGTCTAATAAACCACACAACAGCACTAAAGCCCAAAAATTATCAAATAACAAAACATTAATTAAAAAGTAATCCGTTATCCAAAACTCATGAAATTTGAGAGACTTAACCGTCAATCACTAGCCAACAAAACCTGTCCTACAGAAATACCAAAACTGAAAAAACCCGGTCAAAAACACTAAATCGTGGACCTCAAAAAGCGCGTTACCACAGTGACTTCTCGTACTCGACTGTACAAATTGCATATTGCAATTTAAAGGGAACTAAGATTTTTACAAGCAACAACAGGAATGAGAGTAGTCAGTGGTATCCTTGTAGCAGACACCTCATTCCGAAAATATCAACACCACCACTTTCTCTACTATCTACAACACTACAGTCGTATCTCTCACAGGTATACCCTCTGAGTGTTACCCGATATTTTTGTAACAGATGCGTTTCTTGGAAGCACATTTTAATGGTTCATGTGCGCGCATCAACACTCTAACATCTTCATTGCGGGACCGAAAACCTCTAACATTCCACTGAATAATTCTTATAAATAAAAGGTAGTTAGATGAAGAAATATAGATAAATATATGAAAGTTAGTTATAGGTGATCCGGTTTTTCTTTTTCGAATTATTGGTTTTAAGGAAATCCGATGCCCTGGGATCGGGCGGTTCCTCTACCATATCCTCCAGTATACGTGGTGTTGGAGGGAGAGATTTTGAAAATGGCAAGTTGCAGACGACATCCCAGATTGTGTTGTTTGGGCTCCCTTAACAGGGAGCTTATTTGATGGCTTACTACCTGCTGTATTTACTCTTGTCTGCAAAAGTAAAATCTTCGGGACAGGAACTTTGAAAGGGATCCCATTAGTGCTAGTTTCACTGGTGTTACTACTAACTTCTTATTTATCTTTGTTAACTCATTAATAGTTGCTGTAAGTGAAGTAACCTGATCAGATAAAATCTGAACAAGCTTCTTCAGCTCACTACAGGATCCGCACTGTTTGTTGTCTGCATTTAAAATAGCAATATTGATGTCGCGGCAACGAAAGACACATCGGGTTTAACCAGGTTTCGAGAGCTAAGCGTCTTTTTATATTCTCTTCGGGCGGCTGGAAATTAAATCTTTTACTCAGTACAGATTTTTATGATTGCTTTCTCTTCTTTAAAACCTGAACAATCTAGAGACCGAGCTGAATCTGTTCCCCCACAGTTTGCACATTTTTCTTCCTTCTGACAGTCAATGTCCTTGCAGCCTTCCTATGCATATCTAGCACATATTCTGATGTTCGGGCAAGAAGTTGTGGTATGGCCATACCTTTGACAATGGCTATACCACTGTGGGTTAGATAATGGTCGTGCTCTAACTAATAGGTAACCTACTTTAATTTTCTCCGGCGATGTAGGAAGATTGAAGGTTCAAATAAGAGAGGGAGTAGGTTCTTCCCCACCACTCTGACGTTTCATTATTCTCTTCACCTATGCAACACTTTGGGAATGAAGCTCTTCTACAATTTCATTAACGTCCATCTCAAGAAGATCTCGGCAAAAAATTACTCCTCGACTAGCATTTAAGGTTTTATGACATACAGCACTTGTACTTATACCTCCCATATTTTTTAAACGTTAAAGCGATCGACTTTGCTCATTACTGAAAGTCGTCGAAGATTATTACGTTTAGCCGTTTAAAAATAATACATCCACGGAAACTGCCTTTGACGTTTAATATTTCTCAAGCTTTATAAACGTCCATAAAACGATTTCATTTCGTTAATATAAAATTTATCACACGCGGAATTTCCTAATTTATTGAAGGGCATCTTTTAGTAGCGGTATTCAAGTAGCTCATGACATCTGGGCGTTATACGTTTAACAGTTTTATTCTTATAACTTATGACTTCACAAATTTAACTATGACTTATAACTTCAAAAAAAAAAATAAAGATAATAAATAATAAAAATAAAATAATCTAAACAAAGAAAACGGTTTAAGAAAAATATTGATGTTCGGTTATTTTGAAGAACAAGTTATTTTTTAGTAAATTTACTAGTTTTTTTTTTTGCTTACATTAAACTGGGAAACGTGACTAAGACAATAAAATATTTCAAACCGTCAACATTTTATACGAGTTGCGTTATACCTTTATTGACGAAATGAAATCTTTACAACTCGCATAAAAATGTATTACAATAAAAAAAAAGAAGAAAACATCAAGGGTAGTCTTATGTTATTCTCAGTACAGAATAAGAAAATAGTATTTAGATATTTAAATAAACCATTATAACGTCACGAATGAAGTGGTATTTAATTTATTTTTTTTAAATTGCAGGCTTATTCGCTATGAAGGGAATTAGTATAAAATAACATACAAAAATATATTCTATAATAATCAGAAAAAGACACTCATAATTCTTAACAATTTTAAAGATCTGTAATAGTTTTTTATCAGCATTTTACGAGTTGCAATTACGACCAAATTTCCTTTTTCCTCGAGTACGTCCTTGTTTTTAAAAAAAAAAGAAGAGAACTTAAAGGTATAATTCAATAATCTAAATGCTTACCTCTTCTCTTCTCTCTACTATATATATACCGGAATATAATGACAATCGTAATATAGAGATGATGTTGATCAAACAGAAGCAAAAGTTGACGGTGTCTAACCTCGACATCACCGTGTCAAGCGGCAGTGGTGGTGATGATGGGTTAAGGCAGAGACACGGCCCATTATTACAGACTACTATAAGGTGTATAATATGCGGTAGTTCAGGGTGCGGCAAGACAAATGGCGTCTTCAGTTTACTGTTCCATCCGAACGGATTACGCTACAGATGTATTTACCTGTTGCCAAGTCATTATATCAGTCAGTATCGATATGTAATGACGAGGAAGAAACTGCGCTGCATGTGTTCCGATGTCTGAACATGTGTGGATATTGTTTCATCTGGTTTGGTTTGAGTTTGTTGTGGTGTGTTCTTTTATCTCTGTGCTATTGGTTGTGTTGTGATTCTTGTATCTCTTTCATCTTTTGGCGAGTGACTGTGTTTTTGTGTGTGTGTAATAATGGTACACGCCCGCGCGCGTGTGTGTGGGGGGGCGCTCCCCCTTTCTGATGTAAAGCTCTAATAGCAGTTCCAGGAAGGGATGGGTTACCAGAGGTGGTGGTTTAGTGGGTAGAGCAGAGACATACATCTACACATAATAACATCTTGCGGAACCTGTTAGTGACCTCGTCTCTGCCCAGGCTTGCTTGGGCGTCTGAAACTGGATTAGCCAACTCTACAAGAAAAAAAATTATCAATTCCTGGATACTCTAATGAGATCTATAACTGAGATCGGCTACTTCCAAACTCGGAAAATAAACAGGTAATATCCCTGAAAAAATCCGACAACACTCTATAATGATAGGAAAACATTAGATGTCACCCGCGATCGATACAACAATATCGATTGCTTCTACCTGACTCAATCTTATGCTAAGACGCCGAAACATATGATCCGTGACAACTGCAACTTTCTGGTAGTATTCAAACAGGACGAGCTTAATCTAGCGCATGTGTACAAGGACCACGTGGGAACTAACATGTCACTCGATGACTTAAAATTTATTTGCTCCACGGCATGTAATAATGATCCTCATAGCGAGTTGAACAGACAGATATAAAATCAGTTTCTACAAATTCATCACAAATATTAGTCACCGTTTACCCCGATGCGCCGTTCTTGCAAACGGCAGTTGCAGATTTATCAAGAAATTATTTCAACTGTGGCAAGGAGGGCCACCTTAAGGCGGGATGTAAGAAGTCCGCAATTTGCAGAAAATGTGGTGACGACGGCCACCGATATGGAAGCGCGCTATTCAGGAAATAAGAATTTTACAGCTGAACGTAAATAGGAGTCGCAGGTCCCATGATCTATTATGGGCTATTGCAAAGAAAAGCAAGGGTAAGCTCCTCAAGGTATCAGAGCCAAATATTGATGTTGTGCATAGCGGCAGATGGTACAGGGACCCAGGATTGTTCATTTACAGTCGCTATACGGTAGCGGGTCATTGTACCGTTAGTAATAATGGCTCCGATAAGAGATTTGTTTTGGTCGTAGTAGCGGGAATGGTGTTTGTTAGCTGCTACGTATCTCCTATCATTCCTATGACAGAATTTATAATGATAATTGATGACCTTTGTCGGGAGATAAGGAAACTGAGGGTCCATTGTTGGTTTACGGAGATTTCACCTCCAAATGCTCGGAGCTAGGAAATGAAGCATCTAATGAGAGAGGATGATATTTGGCGGACGTGATGCCCTCATTAAGTTTCGTGTATCTGAACGATTTTTGGGGGCACACTTTCCACAGGGGCTGCAGTAGGTCGACCCTGGCCTAGCATTCGTGACGGAGTGTACACTGGTTATGTGAGCTGGCGAGTAATGGAGGAGAAGACTCTCAGCGACCATCCCCGAATTAAGTTTGGGCGTCCCCGAATTAAGTTTTGTTGAATTAAAATTTATGTGCTGCCAACCTTTGAATTATTATTTAATTTAACGCCTACAATGAAATCATTTCATCATTGGCTGTTGGTAACACTATACTACAAAAATATCAATACAACACCCACCAACTACCGCGAACACGATGGCGCCCATATTTAGTTCAATCCTGACCTGCCACAGCGCTAGGATCTTTATCTAGTTCATATTTTAACCACCAGCGCTAATGTCTGCTTTAGTTTCACTCTAACCCACCGCAGCGATAGTGGAGGCGGCCATCTTGGATTTGGCTGTCCAACCGACTACTTTCTACTAGTGCGAAACTGTCCTAAATATAAGTAAAAAGTAGCGATACAGGAGGTGAAGACCATTCAGAAGGTCAGCTACTTTGAAGCGAGGAAAATCGTGCTTAGCAGAACGCCAAAGGCTACATCTTATGCACAGGTTGCTGCTGCTCCTGCAGCTTCTTTTATACCAAAGGATATGATATTAGAACTAGCGCCCAGCCTTAGCAAACTTAATAAAATAGCACTGAATAAAAGATGAAGAATCGAGCAAATCAGGATAGCAGCCAAAAGTCGTCAAGGATAAAAGCAGTTCGACCAGTTTAAAGACGAAGGAAAATTAAACGAAAATGTACAAGAAACCTAAAGCCAAAGTGAAAATTGATGAAATCCCCTTTCAGGGAAATGAGAAAAATAAATTAAAATATGAGAAAATGAAGATGTAGGACGACACGCTATGAAGCCTCTGAAAGCTCGGAGCCTTTTAAGTGAGAGGGCGAGCATTTCAGCCGCCCACACTCTTTTGCGGGGAGTGCATCAAGTCTCGACTCAGATACGCTGCTGACCGCACCATCTGAGCCGGTATCACCTGATGCCGGCAGCAAGACATCATCCGTGATTTATTGCGGAGGATCGGAAGCATCCATCACCGAAACATCAGAATCTTTCGAATTGGACATAGAGGTCTTCAGTAAGATGGAAAAATAAGCAAGAAAGGATGGCCTAGGTAAACCTACGCAATAGAACATACAAAAATTATTTGTGTTGTAAGTGTTTTTAACGCGTTTTTAATGTGTTAGTTTTAAATATTTTTAAAGTAGCAAGGGTCCTTTATCCCCTTGTTATGTTATGTGTCTTTGGGTTTCCCAAAACCTTTGACAAGTCTATTTATCAGATGATCTCTTTTGACTATGTCGCTAGTATATTTTTATGAGGGTGGGAAGTAATATTCTCTATTTTTTTTTTTTTTGACTTGGAAAGGAGGAAATAAGAATAAGCTAAATATTAAGGTTATGTAAAATTCTACACAGGAATTTGATGTATTTTTACTGTTTAGCCATTAAAATTACCAAACAAAGGAAAACAGGCCAAGTGAGATAGAGAAGTAAAAAGACATAAGCTAGGGTAAACATCAGCAAAAAATAATTCTTTAAGTATCAAATATAAAATTATAATAGGAGATCTTTTTAGAATATAAGTTTCAAAAATGTTTTAATTACGCATCAATAGTATTTTTTTTATAATTAAAAAAAAAGTAAAACATTCTATTCTTTACCGTAATACCTTTCCACAATTTCAATACATTTCTCTAAAGACAATAAAATTGCTCACTATAATTGCTCATACAAGTTACAACAATAATATTTAAAAGTGTATGTTACGCCATTCTTGAGATATAAAATAGAACAAATAAAAATAAATATTCATAAATAGACGCACAGATACGTAGAGAACTTATTTTTGTAATCCTCACAGTTCCTGAAAGTTGAAATTTGATGCGGTTATTCCAATCGGCATTTTTCTTCTTTAGAAATAAAAATACAAAAGCTTATTTTATTTATTATTCTAATTAGCAATTTCTAAGGGGTTAAATTAAAACGGGCTTGAAAAGAGGTATCGACACCCGGAAGAGCTGGAAACTTGCCAGGAAGATGCGGTGGATATTCCCTTAGCGATGGAAGATAATCCATGCTAGGCATGGATCATCTTCTACCGCTAAGAAGGAATATTTTTTTTTCGCTATTCTCTGGAGGCGCAAAAAAAATGTCACCTTTATAAACCCCCTCCCAATAAAATATGAAGTTTAATAATTCTCCGATTCCCGCGGATATTTTTTAGATACTGAATAGAAACTAAATACTTGGTAAAAATTCTAAAACTGCAAATTTCTATGAAACTTAAACGGATGAAATTGGATAAAAGAGTTTAATTTTTTCAATTTATATTCGAAAAGTGCTGAAAAAATGTTAAAAAAGCATTGCACGAAGGGGAAAATTTATAACAGATCATACTGCCCAGAACAAAACTTAACAGAACAATTTTATTAATTTGTAAGAATTAAAAACAGTTTTAATTATAAGCCCTTTCACGCTAGAACAACGTGTCACGGAGGGGAATTAATCTTCGAACATTTATTGTAAATTATTTGTTATCTATAACAAGTCAATAAATTAAAACCTCTGAAAAACCAAAATACTCTTAACTTACTAAAATAAAAAACGCTCATTGCGGTTTATACTGTATTAATTTAAAATAAATGCTCAAAAATTCCATCATTGACGTCGGTACACTTTTCAATTCGTTTCCTTACATTTTCTGTTGCCGATTTAATGATATCTTCGCGTTCCTTGATGAAGGCAGCAGAATTTTGTACATCCCCATAAACAGTAACCTAAGGGTCTTAAGGTCCGGTGATCTTTGTCGCCAATTTACCGGCCCTCTATGGTCAATCCATTTACCAGTAAATCTTTCAACTAAGAATTGTCTTACTTCATTCGTGAAATATGTTGGTGCACCATCAAGTTGATAGCAGATTATAATTCGTTTCTCCAATGTGAAATTTTCAACACTGTAAGAAATTCATTGTTTAAAAACTACAGATAATTTCTTCCCGTGACACAGTATTCTAACATGAAAGGGATTTTTAATTACAGCTATTTTTAATTTTTACAAATTCATAACTTTTTCTGAAAAGTTTTGTTTTTATTAATTTTTTTCTTCAAAGATTTTATTTCATCAATTTTCTTTGAATTAAATTCCCTACAAGTTCCGATAATAAAATTTACGCATTTATTAATCATTTAATAAAGTTATTACACTTAAAACCTTAAAAAACGTGTTTTTCGTCGCCGAACATTTTTGTTTTATTTTGGATATTATGAAAACTACATGAGATATCGTTCTAGGACCATTTATATTCGATTACTCAGATCAGAAAACATAAATAAACCATCAAGTTTACCCATTATAAAACGCCTTAAAAATTTCAGTATGACCTCATTTCACTGGGGATACGGAAATAAGGAGAAATTTTTCACCAGCTGAAACTCGATAACAAACCGTTTTCGGACATATTTTCGGATGAATTTTTTCCTTATTTCAAACTATAGAATGAGTCCACGTTACAATTCTGACATCGTTAGCATATGCGACTCCCTTCGGCGAAGGAAGTGCATCCGCCAATAACTTGGACTCAATCAGGCGCATTCCTGATAAGCCAGAAAGACACTAGCATCTACAGGCTTTAAGAGGACTCAAATGTGCAAGGATAAAGGTACAAATACATTGCTAGTCTCCCAAGGTCAGCCCAAGGAACGGTTTTCAAATCCATCTGTAAGGATCGGAACGCAATCCGCAATTCCGTCCGTAAACAAAACCAATTTATAACCGACATTAAACAAATACCCGTCCGATAATAAGAAAAACTCAGCAACAAGGGACTGTTGTCTAGGTCCTGTGATTAATACGAGGAATATGTATCCACCGCTACGTTTGAGTTCCATTTCGCGTATAAAGTTTTCCTTATTTTAAGCTCTAGAATTATTTTCCAATTTGTTTCCCTTTCCTCCTGAATCACCTTGTGTAAAAAGGAACTTAAAAAAATTCAGTACTTTCCAGTACAAAGCTATGTACTTTAGCTAAACTATGCGTCTCAAGAAAAAAAGCATGTGTCTTAACAGTTATATCGTAATAATCTCTTCGTGGAAAAAAAAAAAATTTTATACCGAATTAAAATTTGTTATTTGTTACGTTATTGTTGTGACGTTCTCCATTTTTAAATTATCCATTAAATTATCAGAAATTATCCATTAAAAGTAAACAGTTTTCCTCCTCTTTGCTCGATAGATCAGTTTTATACAACTTCTTAAAACAAAGACAGAACACTGAAGATGCACTGTCAGAAAAGAAGGGAAAACGGAATAATTTTTATGCATAATCCCGACCGGTTGACTTATTACATAAGAGAAAACATAAAAATGTTTAATGCAGTAAAACAACTGATTTTTTTTTATCGATCGCTTAATAAGACCAGGCAAAAGGGCGATCCTAATAGTATAAGGGTCTTCATAAAGACAAGTTTTTTCTTTCGTGATGCATAGCACAAAATAAAAATTATTATTAAACTTTTTAACGGCACAGAATTCGAATATTTATATTATCCCTTTCCTAAAAAATGTTGTAATAGATAGTACTTTTGTTTGACTACAAGATAGAATAAATATTTTATATTTTATTTTTTCACAGTGAAATGGCCTACGGCCTAAACATTTTTGACTTATTTATAAAATAATAATATCTGTAAATAATTATATAAGAAAATAAACGTTAATATAAATTCTGGAATACACTAAGCAGGAAACCGAATCAAATGTAAAACGAATATTACTAATAATAAGACAACAAAAACGATGCAACAACAAAAATAATACGACCGTATTTTTGTTTACATAACATTTTTATGACTACGTCGTCAATCTTAAAATTATAAAATACATGGCCGTGGAAAAAAAATTGTAACATTAGTTTTAAAAACTATTTACCCACGAAATAATAAAAACAGATTACAGAAGTAATGAAAATAATTTATTTAAAATATAAGGTGAGCTATATAAACAAAATCATAATATAGGAAGATCACACCTACAACAAAAACTTTTTTAATTCAACTTTTTGAAATCTTCCACTTATTTTGAATAATTTTCGCGCGTAAAAGCTTTGAAGTTACTATTAATCTATTTTCCATTTAAAAGGCCATCCACATAAGTACACAAAAAACGGCCCATCAACCAGACTTCCACTATAGAATAAAAAAAAAATATTGCAAATCGGTTGATTCAATATAAAATAATACTGAAACATACGTACAAAAACACATTCAGGTCGAACTTGATTCTTCTCTTTTTATATAACTGTTAAAAAAATTACAAAAAAAATTTTACGGAAAACTTCTAAAAAGTAATTAAATTATAACTATGGAAGCGTTTCTCATCCCAAAATGTAATATTAAAACCGGTACTTTGATGATTTAAAACATTCAATTATCATATCTATAATATGTGCAATTAACAAGAATCTAATTCTATAATTTAACAGTAAAATTCGGTTTATAGTACTCTGATATACCGTCTTTACATGAAGTTGTAATGCCATATCCAAACAGTACTTGTTTATACCCTGAGATGTATCCTTAAGAGTTCAGCTGATCTGAACCCTCTATGTAGATATAGGAAACCTACGTTATACTTGTTTAAATAACTTTAAAAACATTCTGACAATTTTAATAATAATAGGGGGGGACCCCCCCTAGCATTTTAACCGAGAAGATATAAATATAGATCCAGTTCTTACTATATTTGATTGGCTACGAGAAGAACTATTTTGTTTAGTTTACATATTACAAATGTTGGACGCTTTTCCGTCGTTACGTAGCGGTTTGTGTGTTTCAATTCGTTTTACGATATCTACACAGCACATAGACAAAATTTTTATACAAACCGTTCATGAAGCTGGGAGCGCTAACAAAAATACTGTCCAAAAAAAATATATTTAAATGGCCAAAAAGAATTGGTGAATTTCCAGTTTGCAACTTAATGGACGGCCCAATCTCTCGTAAAATTTCGAGGAAATAATCCGATTTTCGCGATCAAGAATTAAATTTTATAATTTTCTGGTATTTCATATACTTGTACACACTTTTTTGTGTTAAATACAAACTATCGACCCGAAAGCCGGCTTTTTTTTTATTTAGCCTCCAAAACTACCATAAGGTATAACTTCAGAGGATGAATGAGGATGATATGTATGAATGTGAATGAAGTGTAGTCTTGTATAATCTCAGGCCGATCACTCCTGAGAAGTGTGGTTAACCCAACCACCAAAGAACACCGGTATGAACGATCTAGTATTCAAACCCGTATAAAAATAACTGCCTTTACTATGATTTGAACCTTGGAACTCTCGACTTCGAAATTAACTGATTTGCGATGTCGCTTTAACCACTAGATCAGCCCGGTGGGCTAACCGAAAGGTCGACCACCTTTCTTTGTACAAACCTAAGATTGTACAAGAATACACTTCATTTACATATCATCCTCATATCTTATATTACATATCATCCTCATTCATACTCTGAAGTAATACCTTACGGTAGTCCCGGAGGCTAATCAGAAAAAAAACTGAATATTAATAATTAATCTTTGCTATCGGCCGAAAGAAGATCACGAGGTCTGCAATACGTTAATATTATCATAAAATTAACTTAATGTCAGAAAAAAATTAAGTTAATGAAAATAACAAGTAAACGATTAAACAAAGCTGTATAAAATAGTTATCATAACAGAATGATCTATTAGACGTTTCATAGATTTCCCTTCTTTAAAAAGAAAGAAATCATCCGAGAAAGGAGATAACGAAAGTAAAACCGACCGAATTTATCTCTTAATGTGTACTGGACCGTTTCAAAGAAAAAGCACAACGTAAGCTATGACCCAGTGAGACATTCACTAACTAAACGAAATCATTACCGTTTCAATTTTCACATCTTATTAGATAAATTCAACTGTTAATCTATTAAAAGAAAAAACAAATTTATGAAAAATATTTCAATTCTATTTATTATGTATATAAATAACTAATATTTAATCTACACACATTTCGTAACAACGTGTAGAAAACTACGTGTAAATGCACGTAGACCTTTGAATCGACCAAAAAGGTAACGATAAAATATAATAAGAGTACAATTTTGTACAAAAAAGAAATAACGGTTTTACTCGCATAACAACATACGATAAACTGTTTCACGATCAGACTATCTCTGAAAGTTCCTCAAAGAGTGTAATCTTTATATATATAATACTTCTGTCCGTGTGTATGTGACTGAACTCCTCCTAAACGGCTCGACCGATTTTGATGAAATTTTTTGTGTGTGTTCCAGTGGATTCGAGAATGGTTTAGATTCACAATTCAGTCCACTGG
>JAAAKQ030064548.1:0-15672 GCA_010016005.3 Zanna intricata
ATGTTTATTGGAAACTTTTTTCTTATTTTTAGATATAGAATCCGTTTCCGAGAGATTGCCGTACAGTTTTGATACACTGTATAATCAGTTTTCTTTTTAAACTAAGATCCGTTTGAAATAAAAACAAAACTGGATAATACGGACAAAATTTATTACTTAAAGATAAAATAGTATATTATTCAATGAGGTTATAATGATAACCATTAACGCATGAATGCAAAGAAATTTACGACACGAGAATCGTAAACCTCGCAATAGTGAAATAATGACCATTATAGAGAGTCGCACACGGTAGTTTTTCTATGGCTGAGAAATATATTGGGAAGATTGATTTAAATCAATGATAGAATATATTGTTTTCGGAATAATATTATATTTAATGTTTAAATACTTATTATTATACTTTCAAATTAAATTCTATTTTTTAACTACTAAATCGGATAGAAACAAAGTAAAAAAAAAAACTGTTGGCACATTAAACAATACCCGCTTTTGATTGGTCAATAGTTGAAAAGAGTAGGCTTTTTATTGGTTGAACACCTTTATTGTAATGAAAATCTGTTTTGTTTA
Organism: Zanna intricata; assembly: GCA_010016005.3. Classification (NCBI taxonomy): domain Eukaryota; kingdom Metazoa; phylum Arthropoda; class Insecta; order Hemiptera; family Fulgoridae; genus Zanna; species Zanna intricata. The sequence continues at coordinate 571 of JAAAKQ030064548.1, forward strand.
ATAATGACCCTCATTATGATACAGATTCTAGCAGCTTAATTTAAACGTTAAAATATAACCTTAGAAAAATTATATTTTACTTACTACTTTCTTATATCTGCTTAAACTTCAAAAAATTTTTTAACTTCTTCATTCTCTCTTTAAGAAATTATATCGTCAGTGACGTAAGCCAGTAATGTCATTTTTCAATTCGTTATCATCGTCAAACCTTTCTAATGCAGACCATTATTTAAGATTAGGAAATAAAGAATATTGGCTTTGTGCTAAATCAACGCTTATTGAAACTTTTCCCACGAAATCTTTCAAATTGCATTACTTCCTGATTTCCCGTGAGTGACCGGATATTATTTTGTAAAAACAAAATTCCGTGAGATAGCATCATTCGTTTTCTGTGGTTTTATAATTCTTTTAAAAATTTTTTACGATTTCAATATATATTAGCATTTATAGTAATTATCTGATCGCTAAATCCAACAAGCAAGAAAATACATTCTTTTGTCCCCCTAAAAAAAAGTCATTAACGTTTTTTTACTGTACTTACTTGTTTGAACTTCTTCCAGAATAAGATGCAATTTTTTAAAATTATTTTTTTTAATCTTTACAGCTTATCCTTCAAAATTATACTGAAGATGAATGGCATTGATTGCTGTTTTAACTTTCAAATAAGAAATAATATTTCATTTCTGGTAACAGTGTAATCAAAAAACTCATTTACTTCGTTTTTGTAAGATCGCAAAACTTCATCCGCTACAGCAAGAAGTTCTTCGTCCTAGAAGTCGTTAAAATATTCGGATCCCATGCAGAACACAGTCCTTATAGCTCAATTTTCAGTCATAAATTCACAAATCAAATATCGTGAATCATTAAAGACAACTGTGACACGATGATGCTCCCGTATTTTAAATTTATCCTCAAATCTTTCAATCGGATCATCTGTTAACATCGACAGCCAGCCGCTATATTTTTCATTAAGAACTTTCGTCTATCTTTATAAATATGGCACCAGTGTCTTAATTTAGTGTCATCATTCGGCCCATAAATGTCATAAATTTTTGTGTGACTTTCACATTTTTGATTTGTTTTTTTCCAACAAAAATCGGAATACTTCATATGTGTACCATTCAAATTGTCTCTCTCTTTATCTGTTTAGCCTCCGGAACTACCGTAAGGTATTACTTCAGAGGATGAATTAGGATGATGTGTATGAATGTGAATGAAATGTAGTCTTGTACAATCTCAGGTCAATCACTCCTAAGAAGTGTGGTTAATTGAAACTCAATCATCAAAGAACACCAGTATCCACGATCTTGTATTCAAATCCGTATAAAAATGTTTATCTTTACTAGGATTTGAACCTTAGAACTCGCGACTTTGAAATCAGCTGATTTGAGATATCGCGTTAACCACTAGACCAACCCGGTGGTTTATTCAAATCGCTGCTAAAAGTGTTCAAAATGTTTTGCAACCTAACGGTAAAATGAATAATTTACAATGATTATTGAAACTGGTAATTAAACACGATGCTGCATGCTCTTAAACATATGTAGTAATAGATTTGTTGGTTGTATGAGCCGTAGCTCATACAGCCAACCTGATAAAAAAACCACATTTTTTGTGGTTTCTGATATGTCGTGACATGTGTGCTGAACCTGCCAGCCAGTCAGTAGGTTTAATATTTACAAATTGTTACATCATCTGTATGTATCGCTCACTGTTTACTGTGCCATGAAAGAAAGACATGAATATTTTTCCGACGTGAAATTGAATCCAAAACGCCCAGTTTTTGTCCGTTCAGGGGAGACTCGTGCAGCTGATGTGAATTTTCCGTATACCAAATTAGTGAATCTGTGCATTCATTTATCCATCAAGCTGGAATAATGACTCTTCAGACCAAAACCACTAATCGCGTTCTTCCCCATCTGGCGTTACAGATAACATGAATCACTAACATAAAGCTACACGTTTTTCAGTGTCTGCAGATAAAAACTCGTGAACAACACTAATTCTGTACGAACGCACCTTTAAACACTCGCGTTATGCCGTGTGGTCACTACCAATGGAGAGATCAGACTGACTAGATAAACTTCGTGGGAATAACAGAATATGCAGCTTGCACCTGCATTTTCTTTTCACACTTTCAGTCAACCACTTGACTGCATCACATTCTCCATTCACTGTCTCTAGGAACTTGTTAGCCGCTTGAAGGAGGACTTGTTTGGTACTTCACCCCACATTTTTTTATGAAAGCATTCTAGTTCTGGGCATAATTGTCATATGTAATATATTGGAAGGCAATAAATATTTTCTCCAGCATTGTTTAAACCATTTTTCTCAACTAATTAGCAACATTCCTCCATAAGATAGCGTCTCTTTTTAAACACTCTGTACAATAGTCGGGATGACGAATATAAATGTAGTAGAATATAAATGCAGTCAATATAAATGGAACAAGCAAAGCTATTGTTGATTATTAACACAACTGAGGTACATAACAATTATTTGTTTATATCGCGTGTACAGGCGGCAAATATAAAACGGACGTTACTTTAAAAATACGTAAAGTATAAAATATCATTCAATCTTAATTTTATTTCAATTTTTATATCTATTGTAGCAGGTTTGTGACTTTCACAGCAACAGAAATTTCATTGTCTCAGACTGTTAAGTAGGTTTATAGATAGTATAAGACTTTCGTTTCTTCTTTTAACACAAATGAATTATCTTTTTCTTTAAAAAAATAATAATTTTAATATATATTTATATATTCTATAATAACAAGCAGTAACATAATGCCAGATAAGATTAACAATTATATACCTTAAAGAATTTTATGAATTATGAAAAATGTATTATAACATCCTCCTTCCTATATTCTCATATTTTGGAATACTTTGGAAAAAAGCTGAGTATTAATAATTTACTGATTCCCGAGAAATGTTTTAGTTTCGTAAGTAATTTCTTACAATAAAGCTTAGATATAAATATATTTTTTTTTTTAAATTTAATAATAAGTGTCTAACACTTTAAAGTTAGAATTTAATTTTACTCCGAAATATTTTACACAATTCTCAATAAGATAATGTTAAATTGTGTTTTAATTAGAAAGTAAATTATCTGCTTATATATGTTGAATTAAAGATTTTAAAATAAGAATTTACAGATAAATCCTTAATTTAAAGCCAACTTTATTAAACATCTAAACGTAAATTCGTTCAGTAAATAGTCCAAGAACAACAAGCGTATAAAAGTTCCAATGTTTTGTATGAATATATCTTAAAATATCAGAGAACTGAGAAAGCAGATTGTTCAAATTCAGATGAGAAATAAAAATACGATTAATATTACTATCATTAATAAAATAATTTAAAATAACTGAAATTTCTTTATTTTTATAGATTATATTCAATTCATAAGCTAAAAATATAAAAAAAAATTATTTTCTCTATTTCTATCCATTTTCCCTTATTTAGCTTATATTATTTATCAAACAGTAAAATCAGTAAACTTTTAAATTATTAAATATACCGTTAAATTATTAAATATATTTTATATATTTAATAATTTATTTTTTATATTTTTAAATTATTAAATATACATCATCCTCATTCATCCTCTGAAGTAATACCTTACGGTAGTTCCGGAGGCTAAACAGACAAAGAAAGAAAATATACCGTATAATTTTCTTTAAAAAAATTAAAATTTATTTCTATTGGTTTTTAAAAATTTTAATTTTCGTAAAAATAAATAAATATTTTTAAATTCGACAAACATATTGAGCAGATATTCATTTTGTATAACTAATAAGATCTGTGGTCAGCGAAATAATTAAATTCATCAGATGGCGGTATTTCTGCTAGAAAAGTATAGCAGTGTTATAGTGTGACAGGGGATCGAGAGAGTATTCAGACTATAGGAATGTAATTTGGGTTTCGGTTATGGTGCCTGAATTGGATATAGCGGTTTGGCGGGGTTCCGATATCGTGCAGTGGTGAGGATAGAATAGAGGGATGATTAAAGGATGAGGTAGCTAACAGATAGTAAAGGATAGAAGAATATATATATATATATATATATATATATATATATATACGTGTAGGACGAACGACGAAGGGAGTGTGAAATGTAGTAAGAGCAATCTACGGGGAACTAGATAGAATAGAAATATAAGCGTGAGAGAATGATGGGATGGTATGGTGGCGTTGGTGGGAGAAGAATAGCAAAAGCAATTACACTAATGAACTTCACATAGCGGTCGAAACATTCTGAATTATTATTCTCTTCAATGAGCGTAACGCCGCTAATGACAAAAACATCTATGTATGACAATATTACCGTTCGTTTATATCAAAACTTTACGCTTGGTTGCTTAATTTCTATACACCGTTAGATAAATTTTATTTCGGACAGATTAATCATACATTTTAGATCTATCTTCACTTTTGAGCCACGTAGGTTACGAATTTGTTAATAAAATAAATTTTTCGTTTACTCTAAAGTTTCATAGTCATTTTTTTATAATTAAAACTTCAAAATTAGGAGAAAACAATGTGATTAAAATAAATTTATTTCGCTGTAAAACTATTTCTGTATAAAAAATAAAATCATTAAATATGGAATTTTATATTTAGTATACATTTATTAGGTGTACAAATTACTTATGAAATCTATATGTAATTTTACTTATAAAATCTAGTTAAGTAAAATTTAATTAATAACAAATCGTAATGTCTGCGTAACAATTGAAATGAGCACCCATAATTTTACATAAATATGAAAACCATATTTATTCACGTAATATGTATTACATAACTACCATTTTATTTTGAAAACATATTTCGATATATGTCCTCCATTGCTGAAGAACACGTATAAGTACAGTTTGTGTTATGCTTATAATAGCGTTGAAGATACGTTCCTTGGAATGATTTATGTTTTGTATTTTTGATTTTTTTCCCCTCAGTTTATGTAAACTTGTGGAGCAATCTCTAAGCTTTTCATCTTACTGTAGCAAAATACAGATATTATTCTAAATTAAGTATTTAGTATTAATAAATCTTATCAGAGACCAAAAACTAGTAGTTTTAACAATTGTAATGAAATTTTACTATTTTATTCTCCCGGCAGGAAATATATTTTCTCCCATAATGGTGATATAAAATTTTATCATATGCTAGTTAGGTGTTCAAAAAATTATGGAACTATCGGTTAGAATTCTTATCAACAGAATTATTTTTATGAAATGATACTGTTAAAAATAAGTTTTTAAAGTATTTCTATTTAAACAATTTTTACATACTCTCTTCTTTGAGTTATTGAATGAAGTTTTTAAAGAATATATTTTTCATAAATTCGTTGCTGGTTTAGGCGGAAGATCTGCTTGAAAACAATTTATAAAATCTATAATCCGATTGAAATTTTAGCCGTAATTAGTCGAATAACATTTCAAGCCGATTATAGCAAGTCGATTAACATGTTTCTACCCTTCAGATCAAGAAAAAAGCGTAAAAATTTTTTTTTTCTGCGTATAACTTGATTAAATAAAAGATAAACCAAATTTTATACAGTTTCTCGTAATTTAATAAATGATTGTTGAAATATAATTAATTGATGAATTACACAAAATATTAATTTTGTTTTAATTTAAGCTTTATTAACAATTTTAACCTTACAATTTAATCTATTGTGCCTATTTGACTATTTAATAACTTTCTGTTAGCTTTTCCAAATATGTAGATATATAAATTTTAAGTATGTAAATAAAACGTTTTCAAGGTGGAAATGTGGAACTACCTTTCAACCGTTATTACAAATATAAAATATTGTTAAAATAAATAAATTTAACATACTTAAAAGTCACCTTTTCATCAAAATGAATTAATTTTAATTTCTAAACCATTTTTGTTGTTCAATAAATCCCATAGAGATTTTATTATATATATATATTTCTTTCTTTTTCTTCTTTTTTTTTTTGTTTAACCCCCGGAACCACAATTAAGTATACCTTCAGAGGGATGAGATGAATGAATTGTAGCATGTGTGAAAAATGCCATGCCTGACCGGGATTCGAACCCGGAAAATAAATCTGATGTAGACAACAGATGACTTCTAAATTGACGCCTGTTAAATTACATAAACACATCTTTTTAAAAAGAAAAGTACAAAACATTTTATTTCATAAATAACTTCCGTAATTTTTTTAAAATTGTTTTTATTGAATTATTACTGTAAATTTTTTTTTTTTTTACAATCAGAGGTTAATAATTATTGATAAATCATTATATTTAATAAAAAAAAAGAAAAGAGATTAAATTTGATTCTAACCGTTGTGTATCCTTGTAAGATCCGAATATTTCATTAATTAGAATTTTATTTGGTTAAACTCTGGTATCAATGAAAACCAGTTCTGAAATATAGTTGAAAAGCATGAGGGCTTGTTACTGCAGTTAAGGAAAAGTAAAACATTTAATTTTGTTTTCATTTTGTTTGGATTTTGTGCTTTTTGGACACTTTTGGTTCAGTTAGTTGAAATCAAAAGAAGAGGTGCATAACTAGATGTTAACAACAGTCCTAAATCAAAAATTACAATATTCTACGACCAATTGTTTTTGAGTTATGCGAGCTACATACATACGTACGTACAGTTGTCACGACGAAACTAGTCAAAATGGATTGGAATGGAACGGAAACGAATATTTCCGTTGAAATCTGAAAACCAAAATTTTTCGCGATTACAATACTATTACTTCTACTACAGTAGTAGTAGTTACTATTACTATTACAATACTATTACTTAAAATACTATTACATTGTATTACTATTACTACAATGTAGTAATAGTACTAAAGTACATATAGTATTGTAATGGGATTATACGTTTAATAACTTATTTGAATATAAAATACCTAATATACAGTATTTCTTTATAACAACCCATTACTATAATAATACAGTATATTTCGATATTTATAATTTAACGCTTAGATTTAAGACTGTTATTTGAAAAATTCGGAAGTTAATTTTGTATCCTGGGAGTTCATTTTTTTTTACAGCTACGTGTAATTTCATAGAGCTATATGTATTAGATTATTTGTTCCGTTGAATTAATTACCATGCTACCAACTAATTACCATAGTTAAAACGCTACCTACTAAGAAAAGTAAAAAGTTTTTTTTAATATTGATTTTATGCCTGAACAGTTCTATTTTTTTATGGACATCCTTCTATGTACGTTATTTTTAAATCGCATTATTGCTGGATGGTACTTAATTTTTAAAGTAGAACATAAACTTAATATTTTAGCTATCTAAGGTTTTATCAGTATACTCGTATGATAAATATAAATACGTACATATAATGTGTATGATATAAGGTCGGTAATATTTCCGATGGAAAATTTGAATTATATGCTTTGCAAGGGCTAAGCTGCGGAAGTCAAGCAGTATATATAAAAGCAAAAGGGTGATATTGAAAATAAAGTACTGCAACAGTCCATTTGACTATAAACTTTCAGGAAACCCAGGTTTCATTTTTCGTTTATAACGTACCAGTAACTTGTGAAAAAAATATGATGTCACATAGTACACGTATTTTACGTCATTTCCGGTCAATTTACCCCTCTTTTTCTAACTATTATAACGGTTTATCTCCCGTTTTTTCTTCTATTTTTACTTATTATTATTATTTTTGTTGTTGTTATTATTATTATGTTCTTTCTTTTAGATCATTTTACGTTCATATCTTTCTTTATCATCGTGATCTTTTTTGATAATGTCCCTGCAGGCGTTTGCTTGTACGAGTAATACCCCACGCTGATATCTGCAGCGTTATATCTGCAGAATTTCGTTAACGATAAGTTTAGTGTTGTTACGCCAGCAGCAGGATAGTAGATATAACATAATTTAGCCTGTTTTAGAGAATGTTTTTCACATCTGCTGTTAGGACAATTGCTCCGTTACAACTGCTGTTGTATTATTATAACAATTTAATGTAGATATTCTTAACTGTTTTTACCCCTTCCACGAAATAGTATAATTCGTTATATTTTAAATATTTTTTCAGTAATTTCTATTTAATTATATTAATTTGAAACATAGTAGTTACGAAATATCTGATTTAAATAGGAAATAGTGCTACTAGTAGCTTCAGGAGAAAGGTTAGTTTGTAAAAATCATAAAATAATAATTTAAATATACTTGCTAAAATAGGCATTGAATTCATTTTAGATAGAAATTTTATGTAAAACATTATTAAAATAATGTTGCATGTTTACTGTTTATGAAAATTATACATTTTTATTACGAAATAGGAAATCATAACATATCTGATGTGAAATTTATTACTGGAAGATGTAACAAAAATAAAAACATGTAAATTTAAAAAATTTCTTAATTATTTTATTTGTAAATCTGGATGTATGTACTTAGTATTCATAGAAACTATCTGAAATATGGTACAGTATGTAACTTTCTTGTATGTATCAGATATTATATGATATATTACGTTTTTATATAACGTTCTATGCGTTGAGAACGTTGAAGGTAGACACCGACATGGTCGGTTCGTTCTTGATATTCGATTCGAGTCATATTCAGTTACAGAAAACCGGGCAGTTAGAGAAACCGGGCAAGAGCCTACACAATTCTAGACGCTCGGCCAGTAGCTCGTAGTACTTCATACAAGCTAGTTACAACATATCACTCATAAGCAAAATATTCATAAGTCTTTTATGTCATTATACAAGTTTATTATTCGTAAGTTTAATTCCGATACAAGAAAAGTATACTGCTCAAGATTATACTATGTTATACTATTATGCCTTCAACGTCATTAACGCACTATAATTTATAACAATAAATAGTCGTTTAACTAAGAAATGGCACTTATTTATTTAAACGACTACATCACATCAGCTACGATACATAATATATACATGTTGGTCCTCCGTGGATCCATAAAACGTCTATCTACAACCATTCTACAGAAAAATTTCGGTTTTCAGATTACAATAGAAATATCCATTTTGACCATCCCTGAATCCATTTTGACCAGTTTCAACAAGATATCTGTACTTACGTACGTATGTGCATAACTCAAAAACGATTAGCCGTAGGTTATTGAAATTATGGATTTAGGACTGTTGTAAGATCTACTTGTGCACCTTCCCTTTTGATTGCAGTTGACTGGAGTAAATGTGTACATAAAAAAAATTTGGATTTTGACTATTCTTTAACTGTAGTAATAAAACCATATCGAGAGCTTTTCAATGATATATCATAAGTGGTACTTATTTTCATTGGTTCTAGAGTTATAGCCAAATAAAATTTTAATTTTAAATATTTGGATCTTTCAAGGTTACATCGGATCGAATCAGTCTTCACATTTATTTTTGTTTTTAAATTTTTATTTAATTTAAATATATTGATTTGTTAATAATTATTAACTTCTGATTGTAAACTGAAATTTTTACGACAAAATAATCAGTAATAAAAAATCAGAAGTTATTAACGAAATAAAATTATATGTACTTTTCATTTTTTTTAAAATGTGTATATATATTTTAATAGGCGTACAAGATGTTATGTGGTTACCATATAAGTAAAAAATTCTAAGTTTTTGAGTTAGTTAATTTTATTAAAAATATCCTGTTACTTTCGTTAATTTTTTTTTTTTTTTACTAACTTCAAGTAAAGAAAGAGATTTTCAATCCCCTTATAATTTTTGTTATTTATTTAAACTTTATCTTTCATAATTGATGCTAAATTTCTTTTATTTCCATTCATATAATAATATTTTCAAAGATTATTTTTTTATTACCTATAAGTACTGAAATGTTCGTGTACATACTCATAAAGGAGCGATTCATAAAGAATATAAAAACTTTTAGGACATGTTCTACTGTAAAAATAAAAATAAATGTTCATATAAATATAGCTTCGAAAGCGTTTTGTTAGGAAGTATGTGCTTTTAATTTTGTTTTTTCTTAAATATTTAATCCTTTAGTTTCGTAATGTTGAAAATATTGCATGGTATAATACCTAGTTTATATCTATAAAATTTTTATATATTTTGTTTTTTATAAACTTCAAAATTCTTACGTACTTATTTACTTTCTCTGGACTTTATTCATAAAATTTTACATAAAATCAAATTCTCTACAAAATTAGTAAAAATCATTTGTAATGTAATTATTAAACACTTAACGAAATTATTTTACGCCAAAAATAAAATAGTTTGTTTTTGACCTCATTCTTTTGTCTTTTACTCCAGAGTTCCAAAAATTACTAAAATTATAGTTCGGAAACCTTTCATATAAAACCATTAAATTTACCCCATAATTTATATGCTAAGAATTACAGTCTGCTTAATTGCACCGAAGATGTAGAAATCAGAGCGAAACATTCACCAGCCAACACTCGCTAACGAAGAGTTTTCAAACCAATGTTTATATGAAATTTCTTCTTTATTTCCACTAGTAGACCATGTACAATACTAAAATTTGTTATATTATTCATATATTGGTATATAATTGGTATATATTGGTATATTCATATATTATGTATTAATATATTGGTTTTAGGTATATATACTGAAATCTTCAAAAAGGTTCCAGCAATATTTTGTGGAGGTCCAAATAACCTATCTATTGTCAAACCTAAGTGTACCTTAGTGTAATGAATATACTGATAGCAAATTGATAGTCCAATCTATACCAAATATGTTTATACGTTACCCTGAAGGAACTTCTTAGTTCAGTGCATAAAATTCTACGGAGTTCTACTCTGCTCACGTGAGGATGAGCTCTCACGGGTAACTGCCAGATTAGACAATTTCATTAATAAGTTTTTGAAGAAACTGATTTTGATACGGAAATTCAGTACTCCTCAAAACCTTAAAGTACCTTAAAACCAAGTATAAAAAAAAAAATGATAAAAATAAATTAATAATATACAAAAAAATCAATTATTTAAAAAACAAAAAGGGATTAAAGAAAAAAAAATTAATCCTAACACTAAACTCAATCTATCAAAATAATCGCTTCTCTAGATTTACGAATTAAAAACCACCAACAAAGTTAATTCAGTACTCTCCAAACCATTATAACTTTGTTAAATAAGAAAATTACTGTCATTCCCTTATTTTTATTTAGCCCTTATTTTTATTTATTACGATAGTACAAATTTATATTATGTCGACTATGATATTAAATTTAGTAAATCACCTAAAATAATAATAAATAATAAAATAAAATTATAATCAATAAAAGATATTAATCTTTTATTTATTATTTATGCGGTAGTGAGATTGTTGAAATTTTAATTGTAGTAAAATTTCAGGGGCCATAAGAAAACTCTAGTTAATTAGAGTAGTAATGATTGATTCAGTAGTTTTAGCGATTAACGGGGTAATTAAAAAGACTTCTTTAAATATTAATGAAAATATATTGTACTAAATGATAGACAAAAATAACTTCAATTTGGATCAACATTTTCGTTTAATTATTTTCATTTAATTATTTGCATATTTTATTTAATTTAAATAACTGGTTATTAGGAAGGAAATACATGTTGTCATTACATAACAAACGTTATACAAGACGTTTTTTTATGCTGATATCGGCCTACAGGATAAACGTTTGTGGTAAAGCATGCAATACTAAAATAATCATTCTGTGAAGGTTCTAGTACTGAGGAAAAAAGCTGAGAAATATATCGAAGCGCCGTTGTATGTGAAGAACAAGGAAATCCACGATTACCTGGGGATGTCGTCTATTCATGAATAAATCACCCGGCTACATTCAAAGTATGTATTCAAGCTTAAAGCGACCGAAAATATCTGGCCGATGTCTTTCACTGGATGTCTTCCTTTCACGTCATTATTACTCTGAACAATTTACTTATAATCTAATTACTCAGCAAAGTGATTATAAATAAAGCTGTATAAAAAAAATGATAAGTTTAAACTTTTTTTTTTGAGAGTTTAAGAAATTTTTAAATCATATTGCAACGAAAATAAAATATTTCTTTAGTGAACTTACTAGTAAAATTTATTACTGAAAGAGATGTTCATCTCTTTGATAAATGTTATTTAGTAAATTTTTTGTAAAGATATTTCTTAAAAGAAGTCAATTAAAATAAAATAACTAACCTTAAATGAAAAGTCGAGAAGCTACATCAAGCTTGTGCAGGGGGTCGTAAATTGTCCCCCGAGAAAATACACCTTTTTTTTCATTTCGTGATACTATTACCATGTTGATAAAGGAATAATTCAAGTTTTATATATACATACATGTGAGTATACGTTTATGCGACCATATTTATACATAATATGGCCACAGTATTTTTTAAATTATAAATAATAATAAGCCTATTAGTAACCATACGTACTGTAATATGATTAATAATTAATAATAATAATTATAACAATAATGTTTTGCGTATACTGGATGTAAGTTATGTTTAATTAATGTATATTAAATACTAGTCAATAAACTGGTTTTCATAACTAATCAGGCTTGAATTAGATTAATGAATATTTGTTGTTTAATTCGTTTGAATGCCACAAAAAGGTTTCCCTTACCTCATCCACCAGCGATAGTCTTTTCCCCTTCCATTAATATAACAAACAAGCTCTGATAAATTAATTAGCTAATTACATTTCCGTAATCATGTTCATTAATATTTCTGTGTTCATTCGTGTGGTTGGTTGAATTTGGTTTATTATTTTGGTTTATTTAATTTGTTTGTTTTTCATACATTTTTTTTTTTAATACTACCTTTAATTATTTCATTTTTTTTTTACGTATTTGTATGTTTTTGGTAACATGTTTTACTCCGCGTTTATTTTACAAGTTTATATACACATTGCTTATAGTTATTATCGCTTAATACGATAATTAAAAACGACAGAATGTGTTACAGTAATGGTTTTTTTCTTTTAAATAAAAACGCAATTTTTTTATGTTTTATTGGATTATTGTGATTAATACTTTAACAAAGGGGGGAATCATTTTGCTGATGTTTTTCTTGGTTTGCAAATGTTTCTGAAGTTTAATTCTTTATATTTGATAGTGGTGTCCTTTTTAACTTCCATTGTATTGTAAAAAAATAATCTTTACTCATATATATATATATATATATATATATATATATATATACACACACACATCATGTCCTTAATGACAAGATAAATTGCTGAAAATTTATGTACAAATTTTAATTACAGTTTAATTGTACATTAAGAAAGAATTTTTTTTTAATTCCGAATTTAAAGGATTAAATGGGATAACATTAAGTTTTACTAATGTTTGAATTTATCTTAACAAATGGAAGATATCGACTTTATTTTTGGTGTGTGTAAACTTCATGTAAATATTTTAAAAACAAATCACTAGATTGTTTGAAATTTGACCTAGAGAAAGGTACAAAAATTTTGAACAATGATAGCAAATTTTCAACATTTCCGACTATAGTAAATGACATATTTATATGATTGGCGCTTTCAAATATTCGTCAGGTAAATATAAAAAAAAATCATTTTCCAATTTTTGAATTTTAATATTTCGAAGTATAAAAAAAATAAATTAATTTTTTTTTGTTACTTTTTTGCCGTTTTATGCTACTGCGTATTGAATCTATCTTTATGAGATTTGGTAACATTTTGATGATAATTTATGTTTGTAACTTTTATTGTGTATTGCGATAGCAAAGCCATAATGGGAAATGATAGTAATATAAAAATTAAGAAAATATTTTACAAACAAAATTTTTTATCCCAGTAAAATATTATAAATATTAGTCGTACAATAAAATTTATTATTTCGTTAGGAATAAAGAAGGATTATTTTATTGATATATATATATATAGAAAAATTATATATTAGTAATATAGAGGATAAAGAAAAATTATTGGAATAGTAAGAAATTTAAGTTGTAATTTTTTTTCTTTTTTATTTATAACTGAAAACAACTATTCTTTCCCATAGTAATTCATCTGTGAGAATAAGATATATATATAGAGTTTAAAATGTTAAGGCATAGATTACAACTCTGGGAAAACTTATTAAAACGTTACATCCGGTTACCGCTTAACTTTTATAAATATATTTTTAATAGATGCCTTATTTACTGCATAACAATAGAAAGAAACTTTCAAAATCAGATCCATAAATTTTATTTCTATTTTTTGGCGATATTACTCCCATTAGAATTTCCATTATTATCAACTGACATCATATCTCGAGTCTAAAGCTAGCTGCAAGAAGGAAATTATCTAAGTAAAATTTTACAGTAGTGATTTGCTGGGATTATATTTGTAGTCAAGATAAATAAATAAATCATTTCTAATCAACTATAACCCCTTCAAATGATAATTGTAACATTTTATTTAATAAATTTTAGGATATATGCGTATTCCAATGTGTATGTACATTTAAATTTAATTTCTTTAATAGATGCAGTAATCCCATTGTATCTTTCTACTTTTATTTGAAGGTTTCAAAATTTTATTTCGGTGAATCGTCCTAGCATCTTTTTTACCATATTAAATTTCAGGATTGTACGTTAAACCGTTTCTGATACATAAAAGATCCACATATAATATACAAGTGGTAAAGAAGTTTTATAGTTATAGAAAAATCAAAACATTTTTTTTCAGATTAATTTATCTTAAATGAATCTAATCTTTTAACTAATTCGCAATTGATCGAATTATTTTCTGACACGGTCAAAAATAAAATACTGCTACAATGATACATTTTCAGGTCATTGTAAAATTAGTTAGGATTTAGTAAAAATTAAAATCACCGATTCTCATCTATGTTAATTGAATATAACATTACTAAATATAATTTGTTTTATTTACATATCAATACAAATTCATATACAATATGTAGATCAAACTGCCGCATCCAAGTGTTAAAATTAAGCTGCTGTAAAATATTGCATTTTAACTTCAGTATTATTTAGTATTTTGGTCTGGTAATTTATATCTGCAACAATTTAAATGCTGTACATAAACACTATAAACAACACACACACACACACACACACACACACACACACACACACACACACACACACACACACACACACACACACACAGATC
>JAAAKQ030064581.1:0-24654 GCA_010016005.3 Zanna intricata
CAAACGGACAAAATAGTATGCTAAAACCTGGTCCCGTCTATCCCAAAGTGATGGCTACCCACAGTCAACAAGCAAGCTTACGACAGAGCTTGATTTAAAGGCACCTATGGCAAGCCGAAGGAAAGAATGATGTATAGCATACAGCATTTTAATTACGGTATGACGCGCGGAAGAGTAGGCGATACAACCGTAATCTAAACGGGAACGAACTAAAGAATAATAAAAGCGTATCATAGTTGACCGATCGGCTCCTTAATTTGTATTGCTAAGGACTCGATGCATATCTAAAAATTTGGAACTTTTTACTTTTAATTCTTTGAGTGTTTGATACACGTAAGACGGCTATCAAACCTGATATCAGGAGAGACAGCAATCAGCTCTCCGTTGAGAAATACTTGCGGAATGGAAGGGTCCCGGAGCCGAGAAAAGACTGCACATTTAGTTTTCTCAGGTTAAAAGGTGAAGCCGGTAACCCTGGACCAAGCTACAAGGCAAGGTATTGTGTTCTATAGTAGTCTCTCTGCTGTGGCTGTTGAATGGGACGTAATATATATATAGCAAAATCGTCAACAAATAATAAACATGAAACTGGTGGCTGTACACATTTAGTAATATTGTTGATAGCTATAAAAAATAAAGTAGCTCTTAAAACACTTCCTTGAGGCACTCCATTCTCCAAGATGATGCTACACAATAGAGAATCTCCAACCCGAACACGGAATGTTCGGTCATTCAAGAAACTCCTAATAAATGCAAGCATATTGCCCTTGATTCCCCATTCTTTAGGATGTTAAGAATACCACGTCGGCAGGCTCTATCATACGCTTTTCTAATATCAAAAAGATAGCTGGCGGAGAAGGAAACCATTTCGGATACCTGATTCCAATGACACTAAATGGTCAATGGAAGAACATCCTTGTCGGAGACCACACTGTTCTGGAGATAAAAGGCCATGTCTCTCCAAATACCATGTAAGTCTGCGGTTCCCCATTCTTTCTGTTACTTTGCACAACACGCTTGTCAAGGAAATACGGCGATAGCTTGAGGGGTTTGCTTTATCTTTACCAGGTTTAAGTACTGGTACAATGGATTCTGACCAGACTGAAGGGAAAACTTCAGAAAAGAATAAATTGTTATAAATACACAGTAGCTGTTGTAGCGCCGAATTGTGTAAGTTCGTGTGATAATTCGCTGAATGAAAATGGAGTGTTTAATTCACCGACCGAATCACAAAGTTTAAAGATAATATTTCCATTTGTAATTTGTACCTCTGAAATTCATTACTGTATGCTGAGGTGAGGGAAACCGACCGGAAACAACCTACCAAGTTACTTGCCACTGCCAATGGTGTTGTGATTAGTTCTTTCATGAGCGAGTCCAAGAATGGATTGTGTTGATGATCCACAGATAGTACGGATCTTTTTCCAAATAGCAGACGTAGGGGTAGTATGTGAGATGATGTCCAAGTATTTCCTCCATGACTTCCTCCTATCGTCTAAGAATATCAGACGACATTCCGCTCTAGCTTTTACGGTACAAATCGAGATGTTCACTGGTTGGCCTGCGGTTAAATTTGTGCAACGCCTGCCGTCGTTTCGTAATAGATGTTTGCAATTATCATTCCACCATGGAACGGAAGGACGTCTATGGTTTCCCGATGTTTGTGATGTATCCAATAGCATTCTCAAGTATCAGAGACGTAAAGGAAGAAAGTTCGTCAAGGGCATCTGCATCATCATATTGTGATGGGAAGGCATTGTGTTAACCATTCCATTCTGGCTTTTCAACAATCCATCTCCGCGGTATTTTATTTATCTTACGGTCGACCTCAAACCTATAATAATTGGCCTGTGACCACTAACGTGAAGTTTGTCACAAGCAGAATAATTAAGGCGAGGGAACAAATTCGGTGAGCAGAGGGGAAAGGTCGATATTTGATAGTGTTCCAGACGATGAGGACGTGAATGTATATAATCCATCACTCGTAGACAAAGGTCCAAGTGTTGTCTCACTCTATTTATAATTTTTCCTAAAGGGAAGCACAGATTTGAGCCCCAGGAAATATGATGGGCATTGAAGTCTCCTACTATTAACGGCACGATGGGATTTGTGTAAGGAAATTTAATATTTCTAGAGCATTGAACTCAGAGTTCGGTGAAAGATACAAATTGCAGATATGAAATTTAAAGGGGACTGAGATTTTTATATCAACCGCAGGAATGAGAGTAGTCAGTGGTATCCCTGTAGCCGACACCTCTTTTCGCATGAAAATAGCAACACCACCATTCTTTTCTTTACTATCAAGACAGACAGTCGTATTATAGCTTCCGAGCGTTACCATATCTTTTTGTAATAGATGCAATTCTTGGAGGCACATTATTAACGGTTCATGTGTGCGCATCAGTACTCTAGCATCTTCAATGCGGGACCTAAGAACTCTAACATTCCACTGAATTATATTCATGAATAAAAGGTAGTTAGATGAAGAATAGATAAATATATGACAAATTTAGTTATAACTGATCCGGTTTTCCTTTTCGAAATTTTTTTTTTAAGGAAATCTGATGCCCTGGGATCGGGCGGTTCCTCTACCATATCCTTCAGTGTACGTGGTGCTGTAGGGGGAGATTTTGATAACTGGGAAGATGTGGACGAAAACCCAAAGGAGGTTGTTGTATAGGCTTCCTTAACATGGAGCTTATTTGGTGACTTACCACCTGAGTATTTACTCCTGCCCGTGTAGGCGAAGCTTTGGGACCAGGAGCTTTGAGAGGGATCCCACAGCTGGATTCAATAACTGCAACTAAACGCTTTATGTTCGTCTTAGCCAGCTCTGAAATAGTGGCTGTAAGTGAAACAACTTGATCAGATAATATCTGAACAAGTTTTTTCAAATCATTGCAGGATCCACACTGCTAATTACCGACGTTTGCAGGAGGAGCCTGGCTTGATGTAGCGGTGGCAAAAATCACATCTGGCTTAACCAGGTTCCTTGAGTTGATTGTCTTTTTATATCCTCTGCGTGCCGCCGGAAAAGAAAGCTTCTGCTCGGTAACGATTCTTAAAATTACTTTTTCTTCTTTGAAAGTTGGGCAATCTCGGGAGCGGGAGCGGGTTGTTGTATGTGAACAGCCGCGGTTCACGCATTTTTCATTTTCTACGCAGTTAGTGTCATTGTGGCCTTGGTTCGCGTATCGAGCACAGATCTCGGTTTTTGGGCAAGATGTTGTAGTGTGATCATATCCTTGGCGTCTGAAACATCGCTGTGGGTTAGGTATGAATGGTCGTACTCGAACCGACAGGTAACCCACTTTAATCTTCTCTGGTGGTATCAGAAATTTAAATGTTAGTATTATTGATGTTAGTTCTTCTGTTTCGATTTGCCGTTTCATTATACATTTAACTTCTACATCTTGGGTTCAAAGCTCATCAGCTACTTCCGTTACGTTTATCAACGTAAGGTCTCTGCAAAAAATTATTCACGGCTTGTGTTGAGAGTTTATAGCATTCCGCACTTATACTGCCGTATTACGGAGTCGTAAGATGGATCGACTCTGCTCGTCATTATATGTTTCAATCAGAATCGATCCGTGTTGCAACTTCTTACTGTTTTTCGTGGAACCACTTGAACCAGTAATAACCTTATTAATTAGGAAAGGCGAAACCTTATGAAGGGAGCCACCTTCCTGGCTATTTCCAAGAATAACAAATCTGATATTCTTTGAACACTTAATCTGTCACTACTTAAATATTCTCTTCCGGATTGTTATCCTCATCCGAAAACGCCATGCGAGGTATTTCACTAGATTGAATTTAGTGGATTTTTCAGATGGACCACCAACCATCATAGAGTTTGTTTGTGGACTAAAATTTTGTCCCCATGAGTACCGGCGATATAACGGACCACTCCAGCAGAGCGCAAACATACTGGAGCTAGATCTTAACTACAACTGGGTTCGCCCAGATGACATCGTTTGAGACTCACTACGAAAAGTGCCATTCACCCATCGGCACAATAGTTTCCACCTTGGGTGCATGTCATAAGTGTCGCAACATCACCGAGTGTATGTGTAAATAGAAATAGTGTAAAATGTTGTTGGGTAGTTGTGTAAAGGTATATGCTGTAATTTGTGTAGTGTATGAAAATATTGTGGATGAATATAAGCTGGGCAAAAGGAATGAAAGAGGGAACCAAATTATTGAATTCTGCAAGAAGTATAACTTAGTAATTGGCAACACCAGTTTAAAAATCATATTAGAAGAATATACACATGGTGATACTGCAAAGTATCAGATAGATTACAGCATGGTTAAACAAAGATTTAGAAATCAACTCCTTGATTGCAAAGAATATCCTGGAGAAGACATTGAAAGCGACCATAATTTAGTCATAATGAAATGTAGATTTATAATCCGGCCTCCGTGGCGCAAGTGGTAGCATCTCAACCTTTCATCCGAAGGTCCCGGGTTCAAATCCTGATCAGGCATGGCATTTTCACATGCTACAAATAATTCATCTCATCATCCTTTGAAGCAATACCTAACGGTAGTCCTGGAGGTTAAAAAAATTTATATAAAATGAAATGTAGATTGGAATTTAAAAACCTGAAGAAAAGGTTGCAGATGTATCACTGGATTTTAGAGAAGCTTGAAGAAAAGGAGGTAACAAGAATTTTGAGAAGGACATAGCAAGAGGTCTGAATAAAAACTTTAAGGAAAAAATATAGAAGAATGGGAGAATGTTAAAAAGATAATCCTTAAATCAGCAGAAGTGAACTTAGGCAGAATAAGGAGAACTGGTAGAAAACCTTGGATATCAGAGGATATACTGATGGATGAATGTAGAAAGTAAACGAATGCTAGTGATGAAGGTAAAAAGAACTATCAACAGTTAAGAAATACTATAAACAGAAAGTGCAAATTAGCAAAAGAAAAGTGGATTAAAGGTAAGTGTTCAGAAGTGGAAAGTGAAATGATCATTGGTAAAATAGACATACTGGAATGTAAAAACAGCAGACAGAAAGTAAAGGAGAATTTTGTAGTATGTAAATTAAAATCTAATAATGTGTTAAATAAAGATGGTAAATTGATTCATAATACAAAAGAAAAGATCGATAGGTGGGTGGAATATATTGAAGAGTTATACGGAGGAAACTAATTAAAAACTGGAGTTATAGAGGAAAAGGTTGACAATAATGGAATCTGAATTTAATAGAGCATTAAAAAATTTGAATGGTAGAAAAGCTTCACGGATAGATAGGATACCAGCAAAATTACTGTGCAGTGCAGGTGAGGAACCGATAGATACATTATACAATCTTGTGTGAAATATTTACAAAGAAAAGGAAGTTCTGTCAGACTTCGAAAAGAGTATTATTGACATGATACCAAAGAAAGCAGGAGCAGATAAAAGTGAAGAATACAAACAGTTAGCTTAAATACTTGTGCATCAAAAATCTTCACTAGAATTCTGTACAGAAAAATTGAGAGAAGAGTGGAAGAAGTGTTTAGAGAAGACCAATTTAGTTTCAGGAAAAGTATAGGAACAAGGGAAGAAATTTTAGCACTCAGATTAATAGTAGAAGGAAAATTAAAGAAAAACAAACCAACATACATTTATAGACTTAGGAAAGACATTTGATAATTTAAACTGGAATAAAAAAATTTAGGGTTCAAATGTAGAAACAGAAGAACAATTACTAACATATACAGGAAGCAAACTGCAACAGTAATAATCGAAGAAAATAAGAAAGAAGTGGTAATAATAAAAGGAGTCTGACAAAGCTGTTCCCTATCCCTGATACTTTTTAATTTTTACATAGAACTAGCAGTCAATGAAGTTAAACAACAATTTAATCTGGAGTAACAGTGCAAGGTGAAAAGATACAGATGCTATGATTTTCTGATGATATAGTAATTCTAGCAGAGAGTAAAAAAGATTTAAAAGAAACACTGAATGGCATGGATGAATTCCTATGCAAGAACTGTCGTATGAAAATAAACAAGAACAAAATGAAACTAATGAAAGGTAGTAGAAATAATGTAGATGGACCACTGAATACAAATAATAGGAAGAGAAAAATGGAGATAGAAGAATTTTTTTATTTGGGAAGTAGAATTACTAAAGATGGACGAAGCAGGAGCGATATAAATGCCAAGCAAAATGAGCTTTCAGTCAGAAATATAATTTGCTTACGTCAAAAATCAATTTAAACTTCTGGAAAACATTTATGAAAGTATATGTTTTATGTTATAAAAATATAGTTAAAAGAAGAAACATACTTATAGGGCACATATTAAGACATCCTGGAATAGTCGCTTTGATATTGGAGGAACAGGTAGATGGAGAGAATTGTGCAGGCAGATAACGTTTGATATATCTAAAACAAATTTTTACAATATAGGATGTAAAAATAGGAAGTACAAAATATATGTAGGATGTTTCGGTATACCAAAATGAAATGATTGGCACTAAATAGGGAATTTTTGAAAGCTGCATCATACCATTCAAATGATTGAAGACAAAAAAAAAAAAAAAACAGATGGGTTCACTTTCAGAACAAATAGTAAAATTGCAATAAAACAAAAAGTAATATCAACAATTTTTTTTTTGAAGCTGTTATCATTGAATTAAGTTTGAAAAACAAAATCATATGAATTTTCTTAACTTCCTCCTCAGTATGCTTGACAAAGCCAAGTCTATCAGCAAAATTTTGTGTGACTCTTGAATCAGCTTGAATTCCATTAATAACTTATCACAGTATGTCAGTCTCAGTTCATGATTTGTTGCTATAAATTAGTGATGCAACATAACCCCTGAGAAATAAGTTTAAAATAGTCAAATCATATGATCTTGGAGGCCAATTGAAATTATTATATTTGAAATTACAGTGGCCATTTTATAAAATTATTGAATCACCAAACTTTTGATGCATTAACTGAATTGCTTTAGCAGCTGTGCGATGTATGCCACCACCTTCATTCAAATCAGGATTTTCTAAATTTGCAAACAAACGATCATAATTCATAACAGTGTTTACCATTTATGCAACAGCATCTCCTTGTTCATTTTCAAAAAAAAAAATGGTTCAATAATGCCCATTTGTAAATTGAAATTGTCCCAAATATTGCACTTTACTTTTTTGCAAAACTGTCAAGCCAAAAATGAGCCTGATCTTAATGGTTCCTGATCTTTTTAGGCCCATGAATAATAAAATTTCTTTATTTACATTTTTCCATAATAAAGAACAAAATCTTGTTTCAATTTCCTTCACAGAAGTTCAAAAATGCAATCGTAAGTCTATATCATGGTATTTGTACATGTCAGTCAAAAATAGAGGGCTTAACCCACAAAAAAGTATCGGCAAAGCTTGTTAATCTATCTTATTTTTGTTTGCAGCTTTATTTTAACTAAATAAGTATCAGTTATATTTTTATTATTATCTAAAACAACTGAACACTGACTTCTCTTGATAAACTTATGATAAATTCAGCAAAGATTATCTTTTCCGGTTTTGCAAACAATTTTTTTTGAAAAGTAGTTAATTTAATTGAATATAACTACTTCGAACAAGGAAATAAATAATATCTATAAAAAAAAAAAAAAAATTTATTTACTCTAAATTAATAGGAGTTTGACACTAATACGAGTATATACTAGATACATACACATATACTACATAAATAAATAGTCTACATAAAAACTTTTAAGTACATTTTTTTAAATTTATAAATACATGGACAATAACTACTTTCTGCTATTTTACAAGGGTTTAAATTTTAACTACCCCATTGAAATTTAAACATTTACAGATAAGTATGTAATAACAGCTGATAAATTTGTAAGATAATAACTATAAATAAAAGTAAACCAATAAAATTAGGGTTTATATAGTAATTATTACAAAAGTACAAAATGTTTCAAACATTTTCTCTAAGTGCCAATATTTTAAACACTTTCTAGAAGTAAATAAATAGATAAACTATGCACTGTATTGTGCCAAGTAAAAATATTAAAATAAATAACTGGATTATACCCAATTTGAATAAAATTTTTAAGTATTAATTATATATTTGATTAATTATATGCCTTTAAGTAGACAAACACTGATAATTGAAAGTTATTTGATACTACATAATCAAATTCTTATCTGAAGCATTATATTTTGACAGTTTCTTTAGATACATACACAAATGAATATATATACTACACAACACTGAATAACCAAGTACTATAATAATTTAAATCGATTGGAGAGAATCAATTTTTTTTCCTGTACAAAACAGAAAAATATTTTATATGACAGCAATACAATAAAAATGTGTTGTGTTAACTATTAGTTTCATTTTTTTATACTTCTACATGTATGTACCTTAAATGAATCTACCAAAAAATTAAGATAAAAAAAAACATTTTGAATCAGAGAATGTTAGAAAATGATGAAATATTTGAGTGAATGAATGCAATTTTTTACTCGCTCAGTATTATAGTTTAAGAGAAAGCATTTCAGTACAATTAACAGCTCATTAAATTTAGATCTAAATATTTCTGAAAATAATTAAGAAAAGAAAAAACATAATCCCACCAATATTTAAGAAATGTTAATTTTCAGAGATTGGTTCAGGGATAGGGATGTCAACTACAAATAGTAAAATTATTTTAACTACTTTGTGAACTGATACAAGTATTCTGCAGACATTTACAAAGTACAGTAAAATAGCAATAATGATTATGTAAAACATGAAATTCTTTTTCAATATAATAAGATTAACTTAATAATTCAAAATAAAAGTAATTACAATTACTAAAATAAGCCAATAATTGGCACAAGGAAAATATGAAAGAATAATAATAAAAAATACATATATAAAATGTTACAGAATTAACACAGCCTTAGGCAATTTATTTACTAAAACATCTAGAGTAATATATAACATACGAACAATATTAACATTTAATAAACAAAATAGAGTAAAAAAAAAAAATAATAATAATAAATATATATCAAAAGCTAATAAAGAAAAAAATAAGTAGGAAATGTATCAGTAAAACAGGACACAACTAATTTAAAAAAATCACAGATTAATTTATTTACAAAAGAAAATTTTAATTTTTTTTACAAATTATTAACAAATCTTAATAAAATATAAATAAATATTGCAACAAAATAATAAATTATAGTTTTGGCAGGAGTCTAAATGGACTTAAGATATGTTCTATCAATAATAATGAATATTGAAACTTAAAATTTTCCAGCTTGAAAAGTTTAACCAAATAAACACACATAAAAAATTAAAGATACTTTAATGAAGATGTATAACAAAAGTTTTGTTAAAGTAATTAATTTCTAATATGGTTTAAATATAAAAAAATATTTTTAAATTATTACTCACTTTTAAATGAAAATATATTTTAATTTTTATTCTTAAAAATTAGCATAACCACTGAAATAACAAATCTTTTTGATGATAATCTAATACATTTATTTACAAGATTGATGGTTTGTACATTTTTAATTAGCAACTACAAAAATACAATTTTTTAAAAGAAATCTGTACCGTCATTAAGGATTAAAGTGGCAGCTTTTATATTTTATATATGACCAGTCTTGTATTAATAATTTTAGTTTATATAATGTTAAAAAGAAGTTGCAGCTCATTTAAATAAAATTGGGTTTTATATTTTATAATAATAAAATTGTTTTTCTATTACACCTTTAAACATATACTTTAATAAGAAAGATGAATTAAATGAAATACACAGTAAAATCAATCTGGAATCAGCTAATTTAGAACCCAGACTATGCCAACAAGCCGACCCGTCAGTTATTCCTTTTAAATAATCTTGGAAGAATACTTTTAATGTGTGCGCTAAATAATATTAATATTAATACACTTGCGGTAACGTTATTATAATTAAAAATATTTATAATGGGGTAAAATCAATTTTCAAAAATGCTTTTAATTTACAATTAATTGAAATCAAAGAATATTTAGTAAAAATGTTCTTTACATTATACCAATAAAAATTACTGTAGATTTTTATAATAAAAACTAATGGAGAATATAAATGTACTACAGAAACACAAAAAATATTACTATCGGTAAAATTATGACATTTTTATTAAAAAGTGTTTTCTTTCACTAGAATTTGTAAAAAAAATAATAAAACTTACACCATTAATGAAATAAAGGTCTTTTCACTTCAAAATAAAAGCTGACAAACTTTAACTTTAAACACAGTACCGAATACTGACTTATATAATGAAATTAAGAGCATCCAAAAAATCAGTGTCAATATAATAAATATTTTAATGGTTGTTTTATAGCAGTTGCTACACCATGCATGAGCACAGCGATTCAAAACGAACTTTAAAATACAAATTATTATTTCTTTAGTGTCAATATTCATTAGAATAAATAAGTCATGCACACACAGATTCATTCTCTTTATCACTTACTTATTTCTTAATTGATATTACATTTTTAAACTGCACATTTTAATTAGTGTTTTATGAAATACGTAAAAATTATATTTTATAAAAGGATCTGGATCTTGAAGAATATTTATTTATTTGTTTTTTAATACTGCTCAGTCTCTGTTGCTGTAATTTAAAAATAATCAAAGTTAGTAACATTATTAGCAATCCAGAAGTTTAAACGATGAGCAGGATCAGGATTTTAATGTTGAATGTGTTTTACTTTTACTCGTATTGCTGAAACAAAAGAAATTAAATTTATCATTAAATGATGTTTTAGTTAATAATAAAAAATAAAATAACTGTATTTAAACTGTAAATAAAAAATAAAATTCAATATTAAACTACAATAAAATAAAAACATCTAAATATTTTAGTTTACAATTTTAGATCTAAAGAGAAAAATCTTAAATAAGTGATCATAGACTGACGACCACTAATCAGAATATAATTTGTCAAGGTTACAATTAGTAATGCAAATTCATATTTATATTCTAAACCTCCATCAGTCGCTGCACTATGACAACAACAAAAAAGTTCACTATTCCATAGATGATCTCCATTTTAAAACGCAAAGTTATATAAATGACATAAATACCTTTGTTTATGATGCAAACAAATTTGTTAAAGGTAGGACATCCAACTTAAAATAGTGAAGCAATAATAAAACTGCAAATAATATATTTTAAATAGAAAAATACGAATAATTTTTTTTTGTTTTTTTTTTTTTATATTTCTGTTTTCAATACATTTTTATGTTAAGGAACCTTCTCAGGTTAACATACACTGATTTATTTAAAATACTTGAACTATCTTGGGGAAATAAAATCTTGATATACAAGGATACATTTTTTTATACTACTTAACATCAGTGTTTTACTATTTTAAAGAATAATGAAAAAAGGTATACAAAATTAGAATGCGAGTGTCATTTTAACTCATATTCCTGAAAATAGAATATTACATTTATTATTAAATGGTGTAACATGGAACTGACATAAAACTCCTATTACTTTGTAATAAATGAAATCGAATAACCAATTGAAAGATTTAATTTTCATTATAATTATTAATAAATTATTTCTATAAATATTATACATTGTAATTTCACTTATGCACCTGATTTGAACTGAACATAAGTAACTGAATTGAAATGAAATCAAATTACAAGCCAACATGACCACATCATCATAATACAGTACCATCAAACAATTTATGAACAGGAATATGAATTTTGATTGCAATTACAAAATTATAATTACATTTTTACAAGAATATTTTTATTATAATCATTTATACTAATATATATTTAATAATTATTAGTAATATAAATACATATATATATTTTTTTATAAATAATACTGTGCCATAACCGATCAGTTGTACGAATAAGTGACCTCATATGACACAACAATTATTCTCAAAAATTACAGAGCACATTACCAAGCAAAGAAGATTTACACCAGACACTGAAGATTTAAGTGAATTTCTATTGCCTTTTACAGTGAGCTGAATACCCTGTTACACATCATCATGCAAAACTCACAAAATTGCATGTGATATTCAACTCTACAAATGATATCTTCACACTGCAGGGTCACACTGTATGGTAAACATCATTACAGCAACTTTTACTAATGCTATTTTTTCTTACACTCTAATTATGTTACAATTGTAAAAAAGACTACGACAGTATCAAATTAATTACCCCTTTACATTACATACATTGTTTTTATTCCGAATGAGGAAACAATATGTAGATTACATTAATTCTTATTTAAGTCATGGTTGAAAAAACTGAAAAGGACTGAAAAGTGGTTCCCAATCTGTGAGTTCTGCTCATTCAATACTGAATTTTGTAATGCATTTATTAATACTAATAAAAAAAATAAAAGGTTATATGGTGATGATCAAGGCCAAATTTAATAAAAAATTCATAATTATACAAGGGGTAGGTAGGTCACCAAAAGGTAAATAATAGTACGTGAATTTGCTGTTTGGATACCATCAATGGTGTAAATCGAAGGTTCTGGAGGCTGCATATTACTGGTATCTTATTTTTATTGTTTTATAGCAAACAAATACCACATAATATAAAGAAAAAATTAAGATAATATATATGCAGCATAGTTGTAAATGATTAAGTGTTCAGTTAAGATAGTATATAATTACTTAAATTAATAATTGCAATACTTTAGGATGTACATTAAATAGCATGATTCAATAAATATATAATATCCAAACATCTACTGCTATTATTACTACTTGCATGAAACCAATGAAGGATAAAGGAAACAACAGGAACAATGTCTCTACATTTTTGTTAAGTTTGAAAATTCTGAATTTATGCATAATATGTAATATTTTACTTAAAGACCTAAAATCTGATCTGTATTCATCGTTGCTGTTTATGTCTATAAATGAAAATTTAAAACAAATCACTAAAAAGAAGGCGCTATCCATATACTGAAATCAAGGTCTTCATCCAACCCAAGGTGAAAGAGTTATTAACCAAATAGATTATTATAAATCAAATCATCCAAATAATCAGACACCTCGTAAGACATGTAAAAAGATGTACTCTTGTTGGACTCTTATCTAAAAGGATGTGAAACTTGGATGTCATATCCAATGACATCTAAGGTTTTTTCTATCAGTTTGTTCCGCCTATGTTCACTTCTGCTGATTTAGGAATTTCCTTTTTAACATTCTCCCATTCCTCTTCTATATGTTCTACCTTATCATTTTTACTCAGACCCCTGGCGATGTCCTCCTCAAAATTCTTTTTTACTTCCTCTTCCTCAAGCTTCTCTAAATTCCACCGACTCATCTGACACCTTTTCTTTAGGTTTCCAAAACCCAATATACATTTCATTATCACTAAATTATGGTTGTTATCAATGTCTGCTCTTGGGTAAGCTTTGCAGTTAATGAGTAGATTTCTAGATCTTTGCTTAACTATGATATAATCTATCTGATACCTTGCAATATTACTCAGGTTTTTCCATGTGTGTATTCTTCTGTTATGATTTTATACTGGATGTTGACAATTACTAAATTATACTTAGTAGAAAACTCAAAAGGACGGCCCCCTCTTTCATTACTTTTGCCCAGCCCGTATTCACCCACAATATTTCCTTCCTTTTCCAATGCTTGCATCCCAATCTCCAACTATCATCAAATTTTCACCCCTTTTATAAGTTATGTTTTGTCAATTTTATTTTTTATGTTTTATCAAGTTATGTTTTGTGTTACTGCTTTGTGAATTTCTTCATAAACAGACTCTACCTCATCACTGTGGGGACTTATAAGCATATACAGATTAACAATAGTTGTCCACTTAGATTTTGATTTTATCCTGCTTACAATGATTTCATCGCTAAGCTTTTTGAAATACTTTACTCCCTTCCCTATCTTCTTGTTCATTATGAAATCTACTCTTCCCTTAATTTGATGCTGAATTAATTATTCTAAAATCACCTGACCAAAAGTAGTTTTTCTCTTCCCACCAAACCTTGCTAATTCCTACTATATCTACATTTAAACTACCCATTTCCCTCTTTAAATTTTCTAATCTGCCAACCATTTTTAGACTTCCACACTCCAACTCGTAGAATGTTTTTTTTTTAATTCTTTTTCTTAACTCTTTCCTTAGTAGTTTCCTGGGGACTCTTTCCTTAGTAGTACCCATCCAGAAATCCAAATGGGGGAGTACTAGTTTACCTCTGGAATATTTTACTAAGGAAGATGCCTTCATATTTGTTACTTGAAAATGCAGAGAGCAACATTTTCATAGAAAAAATAAAATTAAATTATAATTCTAAAAATTATTAAAGGCTGTACAGTCCAAAATAGTGATATCCAGATGTTTTGAAGAAAATAAGATTGCTTTTTAAAACTATTCAAGTAATAAATCTGATAAAAGTCCATGACCAAAACTTAGAACTGTTTTATCACACAATAAAGGAATCTCCTTTTTTTTATTATTTCCAACATTAATTTAATTACATACAGATTCCTGTCGTGAAATCCTCAGAAAATGTATGAGTCAATGAAAACAAGACATGGCTTAAAGGTTTTTAAAGAGAAGCTTAAAAAAATTAATTACTGATAAACTAGGTATCTAAAACAAATGTCAAGGAAATACATTGAGTTTATAATTAATAGACATACATATATAGAAATATCAGCGAAGTGAATTTCAAAATGTTTGAATGTTGATAAGAAACAATGAGTTGAAATTTTCAAATTTCTTTTGCAATATTCTGAGCAAACTACAGATAAATGTTTAGCATGATCTTATTGAAGAAGTTGTGACAAAAGGATTTAAGATGATTATTTTTGTATTTAAGTTATATTTTCTTAATAATAATAAAATTAAAAACTCAAACAAATAACTTCTTAATCAATATTAAATATAACAAAAAAACAAATAAAGAATGTACACAAACCCGTGAATAACATTTTTAATAAGCAATCTGTAAAAGTATTCATACTTTTAAACAAGTAAAATTTACAAAATTACTGCATGTACATTATAAACATTTTATTAGCAAGATATAATCCTTTAGTCTTCCTTCCAATTTAGTTTTACAAGCAAACAGAATAGACAGTTAGTTAAGAGAGAAAATTACCGGCTACATCAGAGTTGAACAAAACTGTTAAATAATAATTTGAAGAGAATCAGACAATTAAAAAATATCCAATGAATAATACATATAAAAACAAATGAAATTAAAAAAAAAAAAAAAAAAAAAATAAATAAATAATAATAATAATAATTAACAGAATAAAATACAAACATAGCTAATTTCTGGGTCTGTTAAAGGCAGAATTTGTGATAATCTATACACCCAGTCTTTCAAATAATAATCTTCTTTCCATGTGTATGTATAAATCACAGCTACTGAATAAAAAAAAAAATACAGCTATTGAATATAAGTTGTCATCAATTCAAATTCATAAGCTATCCTTATTGTTCCATACTACTAAAAAATAAATTAAATTATAATTTTAAAAAAATTGCAATTCTAAAAATAGGAAGTATTCTATAGGGTTAGTAAACAAAATTTTAACACTTGTATCAAGAATTGTTATTTATTTCACAGAGGCTTACCGAATTAAAAAGTGTAAATTTTACCACACAGATAAGAAATTGTAAAATGAAGTGATTTATCAGTATTTTAAAAATTAAAAAGAAAAAATCAAAATAAAATATTTAACAATCAAATTGTATACATGTATCATGGTAAACTTCATCTTACAACTTGATGGTAGTAGCAACCTGGAAATTTAAAGGTGAACAGTAATTATAATGCTAGCTTTTGAAACAGCAAAATGTGGATTCCATTGTTCACAAACATGTATCAGGACAGTTGTTTCAATCATAACAGATCACATGTAATGCTTTGATATTTCTTAATCTAGTGCTGTACACATATGTACATTTGTTTGATGAGATAGCCATCAACAACACATAAAAAGCTAATTTTTAACAATCTATAGTTTTAATAAAGTGAAATTTTAATTTTAAAAATTTAAAATATTTATTTTTTTGGATAATGAAATGAAACAGAAGCTTTTAAACTACATGGGATAGGATATGGAAATGGGATTTTGTAGCATATGAAAAAATGCCATGCCTGACTTGGATTCTAACCCAGAACCTCCGGATGAATAATGAATAGCTGAGATGCTATCAATTTGCCATGAAAATATACGTATGATATATATATATAATATTATATATTATTTATATAAATATAAATTAAATTTAAACATAACAACAGTTATGATGCAGAAGAAAGATTTCTTACTAGTCACATGAACAAATTCAATACACCTGAAATTGTAAGACAAGCTAACAAATGTTTCAATAAAGTATTCTAAACTGTTAACTTACAGTCTATGCAAGAAGTGCTATGACACAAGATCATAGCCAACAATAAAGTTCCAGTAGGCAACACTGAACATAGAAATGAGCTGAACATTGCACTTGACAAACAAACAAATCAAAAGTAATAGTAAGTTGTTTTACCAAGAATTATTCTAAATTACTTACAGTTTTGATAAGTAATCAAAAGTCTTTGTAAGAATTAACAGTACATAACTAATATTTCCAAACATTGGTGTGGAGAGTAGGAATTTGTCAATGAACCGTATTACATTCAAAAGATGCAGGCTTTCAGCAATAGGTAAGACAAGATAAAACATATTCAGATAAGTGAAATGTTCATAGAAATGCAAACATCCAAGGGAATGTGAATAACGAATTTGTTTTTCAGTGATGAAACAATATTATCATTTATAGAACTCTTTCTCTTTCTTCACCAATTTAATAACTGTTACGCTGTTCCCAGCAAAACTGACATTTAATCAATTAATAGAAAACAACTCTAAAACTATTCTCCTATTGCAATCTAAAATTATCTTAATTAAAACAGATGGGTGGTATAGTTTGACTTCTTTCATGGCCTGCTTGATTACTGGTCAATCTTATATGATTTTTGGTGATCATAGAATGTGTGTATCCAGCACCGAATTAAAAAATACCAAAACGTTAGATGTAGTCTGTTGTGATTAAAACAAATGTCCTGAAACATGTTTGTGAACAATGAAATCAACATTTTGCCATTTGAAAACTTTGTTGGAATAGAAGACAATAAAACAAAAATTATATATTATTAATATACAATAATCATGATTACATTAAAGAAGATTTATGGAGAAAATTATGTTAAAATATTAGGTAGGCCTTAATGTAATTGATATAAAGTAAATAATTTTCTTTTTTAGTTGAGTGTTAATAAATTTTTAAATAATCAAGAGGTAGAAACTTAAGATGTAATTAATTTAATTTTTAAACAATATAAAAATTTAAATAAATTACAAAAAAAAAAAAGGACTGTAAATTAATAATAAAATTAATTAATTGCTTAGAAAAGAGGGTAAACTACCATAAAACGGGATTTGAATGCCAAGATCCAAATAAAAGAATTACATATAAAATTTAAATGAAGCGAATTTATCTAACTATTACTTAATTCTTTTTTTATTTACATCAAAATTAGTTATGTGCATTGCAAAAAAATGTGAGAGTACTAGGCATTACTCACACTAAAAGTCTGGCAAAAGCAGCATGAAAAAGTAAATTAATAACCGGTGAGAAAATAATTAAAATAAATTACAAAAGCTTAGAATAAAAATATAAGTACTTACATCAACAAAATAATAACTTAATTGCGTTTTAAATGTATGAATTCAGCCTTGCTAAAATCATTTACAAAGTTTTTTTTTATTATTGACACTATCTTTATAGCATATGATACAAAATGTAATTTGTCAGCGATAATTTCACTAAATACGTATACATGTACATTTTACATTTATCAATAGCATAAACAATTCTATAAAATTATAGAAAATATACATAAAAAAGCTCTTCTGATAATTGAAATCAAGAGTGCTCATATAAATACTACTAATTATAATAGAAATTGTGTTACCTAAATTAGGGATACATGTGCTTAGATATTGGAGGTTTTTTGTCTGAGTCAACCAGGCTAAGTTATCTCACCCTGAAATATATGAAAGAAAGTTTCCTATCCAATTACATATACATTAGAAAAATAATTATGATTTAAATTCAAGTGTACTGATCAGGCAGCACTATTGTCTAGCATCACGTGATGTTAAATATTAGTTTTTCCTTTTTTTTCAACATATTTTGTTTGTATTTTATTAAATATGTGTTTTTATTTGTTAATTGTAATTCTGTAACACACAACCATATGATACACATTAGTCACCAAACTTATTGGATTCAATCTTCTTATATTATTTTGTGTTAAATTATGGCAGGCAGTATGTTCCGACATACTACTAACAATTCACTTTGCTCCATATGATTAATTCATTTCCTGGCAGTTCACTCAGCTCTGTACTGCACACAGCTCCTGGCGATTTACTCGGCTCCATCTACATTATATAAACTGGCTCAACACTAGAAACTGCCAGTTTCGTCTATCATTTGAAGACTCGCATTGTTCAGACAAAATTTACATCATACAGTAGACATGTATACACATTAAATTATATTTTTTTCAACAATGTAATACAAATTAAATCACAAATATATTAATATACAATTGTTAATTCGAATCGGTATATGTTTTATTTACAGTCCACTTAACATAAATGAAACATAATTTGGTCCTTTGGACCGAATATTTGGAATTTTATCATATACTGAAACCAACTAAATTTATAAATGTGAGTATAATGTAACATTGTTTAAGCATCCTGGCATCAGGAGTAATCAAATGTATACAATTACACTTAATTATAACAACAAAACTGAAATGTATAAACATGAAAATGTATGTTTAATTAATTGGTGCTGCCTTTGTAATTATTCGTATGCAAGTAACAATTAACTCGCTGTATGCTGACTGCAATTCATAAGTAAAATATGTATATTCATCATCACTACACGTTTTGGATTCCAATGTGGTAAGTTAACTACCTATCTAAAGCAATAATACTTGCCTGTTAATGCCTGACATGCCTGGCACACTTGACTGTTAATGCCTGTTTATCTCCATCAATATTTTGGCCTTAATTACATAGTTACTGACTTGTATCCTATGCCCAGATTATCATTTCATAATTCAAGCCTAATACTATAACCTAGATAATATTTTCTTCACTTATGTATGTCTTTCAGCTTTGTTCCTTGAAACTCATCTTTTATGAAAATCTAATCTTAATTAATTCTTTTATTTTTATAATTATACAAAATGTCTGATACGGATGAGCGAGCTAGTAAAAGCAATTGTACAACAGATGTGCTTCAAGCCCAAATAAAACAAAAACACTGTCAAAGGGATATACTTATGGGTTCCATCACACAGATTAAAAAGTTTATGGATCATTTAGTATGGAAAATCAAGATATTGAACTATTATAAGTAAAATTTGATCATTTAATCTAGACCTGGCATAAATACAATGAGGTCCAAATATTTTTAGAATATAATGCTGAAAATGAGGAAGCAGACAGGGAAGAAATAGGAAGACATAGTCCATAATCTTCATGTGAAAATGCAAAAAAAATATTAAATTCTAATTGTGAAGGGTGATTACCCTCAAAAGCGCCTAGTTTGCTTAAAAACAGTTAATATTTGTTCAAAAAAGTATCAATCAATCACCCTTCCTCAAATTGACCTCTCTCTTTATCTGTTTAGCCTCCGGTACTACCGTAAGGTATTACTTCAGAGGATGAATGAGGGTGATGTGAAGTAATACCTTATGGTGGTTCCGGAGGCTAAACAGATAAAGAAAGAGGCCAATTTGGGGAAGAGTGATTGATTGATACTTTTTTGAACAAATATTAACTGTTCCTCAAATTGACCTACCAAAAGTTAATGGTTCTTTTGTGAACTGGTTAGCGTTTAGCAAGTTTTTCTGCCCAATTGTTCATAACAATGATAAGTTAACATTAGTCCAAAAATTTCATTATTTAGCATCATCTCCTTGACAGAATCTGTTCAGCAGTTAATTAAAAATCTATCACTTACAGCCGCAATTATGAGGTTACATGGAAATTACTTGAAGCTAGATACACAAACATGCATCTCATAGCATCAAAATATGCTCACAAAATATTGGACATACAAAATATTTCCAAAGAATCGAATCTGCCACCAGCTTGGCTAATTTTATTGACACAATTTCTAGTAATACAGTGCTTTAAAGGCACTAAAAATTGATACGAATTATGCAGAATTTATATTAATTTAATTATTTGCGTAACATTTAGATCAATCAACTGTACGATCTTGGAATCAGCTTTGATCCATCTATCGAACCAATCTATCCATCTATCGATGAATTTATTGTTTTTCTTGAAAAACGTAGACAAATGTTAGGAAGCTCTGACTCAGTATCTAAAAGAAATCCATGGCAGAAATATTTGAAATCTTCATCTACTTTGAAACATTCTAATCAATTCAAGCAGGATAAAGATAATTTTTATCAGGTATATGCTTATACTATTACAACTAATTTTCAATGCCTGTATTGCAAACAATCTCATCTATAGCATTAATGTGTAAACTTTCTTAAATTACCTACTGGCAGTAAAATATCATTCGTCAAGAAGCACAAGCTATACTTTAATTGCATTAATAGCAATCACAATGTTAAGAATTGTTATAATTCTCATTGTAAATATTTTAAACAAAAACAACATTCAATTTTACATGATAAGCAAAAATTTGAAATCGAGTTCTAATTGTAACTCTACTGAAAATAATTCAAATGGCAAAAATGAAATTGAAACAGATGCACTATTGAAAACGACACTCTTAATTTTAATATAAAGGCAAGTAGCAATTATTGTAGTTTAAACATTCAAAGTGTAACTCAGATTTTACTTGCAACATCTGTTATTAGGATTACAGATTCGGACAATCGATTGCAATTCTGCCATGTGTTACTTGATGCCGGAGCCGGTTCTCAGGCCAGTTTTATTACATTTGGTGCAGCACTTAAGACTAAAACTTCGGTAAGAAGATTTACTGATCTCCAGAATAAATAGTGTTTACCACAACAACAAAATAAAGTGTAAATGTTAAATTGTATTCCAACTATGAGCATTAACCTACTTCTATTAAATATTTTGTTCTACCATGTATTACAAGTTTGATGCCCACTGCATGTTTAAATACAAACACGTGGAAATTTTTAAAGTTTTGACACTTGCGAATAGTACTTTTAATACACTTGGTAACATACACATTAACTGCAGTGTCTTAAAGAAAATAGCATTACAACAAAAACATGAGTAGTCTTTGATGCATCAGCCAAGGTAGAAAATGGAATATCATTCAATACCTTGATGAAAGGATCTATTGTCAAACAAGACTTTAATATCTTTTTAAAATTTGGAACGCATGTTTATGCAATGACTGTGGATGTTGGGAAGAAGTACCGACAAGTGCATGTTGATCAGAAAGACTATGACCTGCAACGGATTTTGTGGGAAGTTAAAATGATGAAGAAATTAAAGATTATCAACTGACCACTATCATGTACGAAATTGATTCATTCCTTGCAAGATGTATTCATATAATTCAATTAGCTAATGAAATTTTGGAAAAATTTCCAAAGGCTTCGGAAATAGTCTCCAGAGATTTTTATGTGGATGAACTACAAACTGGTTATGATAATTTAAATGAAACAATATAGGTGAAATAATTTCAATCCTTAAACAAGCGGGATTTGATTTATGCAAATGATGTTCAAATGTGCCTGTACTTCTAAATTCTGTGGTTAAACTGGACAATGTCAAGCACACCATTTAATTTTCCTAATCACGAGATTAATATTTTAGGTTTAATCTGGGATTATCAGAACAATATGTTGCATTACCAAATTAATTACAAAAATCACATTGGTCGATTCACTAAAAGAATAGTTTCAGCAATCATATCGTCCATATTTGAACCATTAGGTCCAATTCTTATCTATACAAGATATTTATGCAAAAATTATAGTTTCAGAAACTGGAGTGGGATGATACACTTTTAAGAAATCTCCTTCATGTTTGGTCTGATCTCTATGAAAAACTCCCAGTTTGCAAAGAAAATTAGAGTTCCAAGATAAATCAAAGGGATAGGAAAAATAGCTGATTTACAATTACATCTATTCGCTGAAGGCTCAAAAGATGGCTACGATGCTTATATATACCTACATTCTGTTAATGATCAGGGAAATTTCACAGTCAATCTTCTTTGCTCAAAATCAAGAGTGTCACCAATAAACAGATACCAACATCAGAATTATGTGGTGCACTTTTGTTATCAAAATTATTTAAAAACATTGCTCTTGTGCTTTGTTTAAATATAAATGGTAATTATTTATGGGCAGATTCTACAGTTGTTGTACTTTCTTGAATAACAGCCTCACCAACAAAATGGAAAACCTCTGTAGCCATCAGAGTATCAGAGATTCAAGAACATACTGAAATCTGCAAATGGGGACATGTTTATTCTAAATAAAATCTTTCTGATACACTTTTTCGAGGAATGAGTACAATCAAATTACAAAATAATCACTTATGGTGGAAAGGTCCTTTTTTGTTAGGCCAGCAAATAGAAATTTGGTATAAGAAAACAGCTCAAGAAATTAATTTTTGAATCATCAGATTGTTTAACGAACTGCACAATGTATCCACATTATTACTTATAAATATGAACTTGGCAGATTTATCAGATTTGTTTTCCTCATTGCCAAAAATGCATTGTATTATTGTAAGATTTATTACAAATTCAAAAAATAAGCAAAATAAAATTAATTACAAACATGTTTTATATGTTAAAGAAAAAGAATTTATTTTAATGTGATTTACTATTCAGACTGAAAATATTAATTTTCAAATGGAGATTAAAGAATTGCACACTAATTCATCTGTATCTAAAGTAAGCAAATTATATTTGAAGCATCCATTCATAGATGTAAACCGGCTGTCTTAGAGTGGGAGGAAGACTGCGATTATCTAATTTGAATTTTGACAAGCATCCTATCACTGTTCCGCCTAATTCTAATTTAACTAAGTTAATAATTAAAAAGGGAATATCTTAGGCTCTTGCATGCAGGACCTCAATTACTTCAGTCTCAACTTTGTTAAAAATGTTGGATAATCAATGGTAAAAGTATCATCAGATTAACTCTACACAAATGTCTGACATGTCTTCGATTTAAGACAAAGCAATCACAGTAATTAATGGGACAACTGCCAAAATGTCACACTGAAATTACTTGCAAGCCATTCACTAACTGCGGAATAGACTACGCAGGACTATTAATACGTCAAGGTGGGCAGCACTCAAACAATACAATAAAATGTTATGCTGCATTATTTATTTGCCTGTCTACCAAAGCTATACATTTAGAATTAGTCAGCAATTTATTAACAGATGCATTTATAGCTGCATTAAGAAGATTTGTCTAAGAAGAAGTCTGTGGTTCTAACCTATACAGCTATAATGGGATTAATGTCATTGGAGCCAATAATTCACTTCGTTCAATGTATAAATTTTTAAATAACAAAACATAATTAGAAAAACAGCAACTTTTCATCCAAAAAAAGGATTCGCCAATTTCAAAGGCTTATGGACAGCTGCAGTAAAGTCAATGAAATATCATTAAAGATATGTGGTACGAAATTTATCTTTAAGATTTGAGGAGCTCATTACATATTGAGCTTCTATCCCAGAAATATAGAGGCTTGTCTTAATTTTTGACCCCCTTTGTACATTATTTTCAAATTTCTCTGATCCCCAAGCTTTAATTCCAGGACACTATTTAAGTGGTAGTCCTCTTACAAATCCATTACATTACCAAATGTAGTTGATATCCTTTAAACAGGCTTAACTGATGGCAGTTCAGCAAAGTATTCAGACCATCTGCAACCGATGGTCTTTTGATTACCAATCTCAACTTTAACAAAGTTCCATATGGAGAGCTGAGCATCCATTGCTTCAATCTGGAACTCTAGTTTTTTTTAAAAGAGAATAACATGCCACCACTGCAGTGGAAACTAGGCGTTATTGATGATATACATCCTTGACCAGACAACCTCGTTTGAGTAGCTACAATTTGAACATACCAATTTGAATACCGATAAGGACTTATAAAACATCTGTGATCAAGATATGCCCATTAACCACCAATGACTGAGACATTTTTTATTATTGTTTTATTTATTAATTGTACTTGTTTGCTTTTTTTATCCAGTTTCATGTTTTTGAACTTTAAGAAATCATACTGATTTCTGGTGGGCGGTATGTTCAGGCAGCACTGCTGTCTGGCACCATAAAATGTTAAATATTAGTTTTTCCTTCTTTTCAATATAATTTGTTTGTATTAAACATGTGTTTTTATTCATTAATTGTTTGTGCATAACATGCAACCATATGATACAATCTAGTCACCAAGCTCGTTGGATTAAATCTTACTGTATTATCATAAAATGTGTTAAATTATTTCAAGCAGTAAGTTGAAACACAGCTCCTGATGATTCACTCGGCTCCTGACAATTCACATAGCTCATGGCAGTTCATTTGGCTCCATACCACAAACAGGTCCTGGTGATTCTCTCAGCTCTATATTTA
>JAAAKQ030064604.1:1845-14237 GCA_010016005.3 Zanna intricata
TTTTTTTTTTTTTGTTATGAAATAGCGAGCATCAACAAACAGCTACGGTCATTAGCCGGTGTAAATTGGTAGCGTAAGAAAAGATGAAATGCTTGACCAGGATTCGAACCAGGAATGAAATTCGGAGTGGATACTTTCTCAGCCTCGGAGATCGGCTAATAAATATTTAACAAAAAACTGATTTCATACAAAATTTCATATCCTTTTACTCCGTAGTTACTTCGCTATGGAAGGGGTAGGGGGAAGAATTTTATGAAAGTGACGGAAAGTGAAACGATTAACGACATTCCTCGTGTTTACTGAAAAGGAAAAAAAATAAATCAGCCACATTCTAAATCATTATTTAATTCCGGAATAATAAAAAATAACGATAAAAATATAATTAAAACTAAAGTAGCAAAAAATAAACTGGACAAACAACATATAAAATTGCAATAATATTATTAACGGAAACAGTCCAATTACAGACAATAAAAGGTAAAAATTTAAAAAAATTATCGTTAAATATATTGGCTCTTCCTGCTAGCTAGCTCTAAATTTCATTTTCCATCGTATCAAATTAATTGAGAGAAATCTTACAGAGCTCCGCAGGGTATAGAAAACTGATGTTCTATAATTGAACCTGCGGTTGTTTCAACGCGAGTAATCCTTATTTTTCTTTCGAAAAGACGAAGGGAAGCAGTTCCCACTAAAACGAAAAGTTGATACCCGACTTGTAACACAACATTTAAAAAATTAATTATTTTTTAAACGTTCATTTATAAATGTAAAGTTAAGCTCTGAGAGAGAGAGAGAGAGAGAGAGTGAGAGAGAGAGAGAGGGGGGAGAGAGAGAGAGAGAGTGCGTGACTATTTAGCAACGTTAAAAAACGTATCGCAGTCAAGTAAGATTCCTTTTTTGGTTGAAGAACTTATGTATAAAATTTACGCTTTCTAACAGATAGCTTGGGTGAAAACTTTGATATTTTTAATTTAAAAAAAATGATAATTTTTTTACCCATAAATCTATTATGTCTAGAAATATTTATACATTAATAATTTCAAAAATTCTTCTTGAGATATTTATAAGGCTTTAATATTTTTGAAATACCAAAGTCAATTCCATGATTTAAATCGGATTTATAAACTAAAATATAATAGTGTACGCACAGTATTGCTGGTAGGGAATAAAAGTAAGCGGCAGTTATATTAAATTATGAGGTACAAATGGGAGTGTCGCAGAATTTCATTATGGGGCCTTTCTCAGATAATCTATATAAAAGAGTTGTCATTAGTTATTTCAGCAAGTAAATTTTTTATTTATGTAATTAATACGAATCTGATAAACTTCTCATAAATTTAATGAAATTCTGTTATTGGTTTTATTATAATTTAAGTAATATGAACAGTTTTAAAACAACAGAAAATTCTAAGCTAGCAATTCAAAAAATTATTCAGATTATAAAACATTTAGATGCGACAAAACCGTTGAATTGTATTACTCTGGCAGACGAAACATTGCTAATCGCGTGGATAGAATTTCCATTAACGGTAATATTTCTAATGTCCGTAAAGCAAATTAACTGGAAGTTTTATTTGATGAGAAAGTTCTAGTGGGATGATAAAATTGATTAGTTTGGAACAAAATCAAACTGTTCTATTTTGCTTTGAAACGTCTTAATTAAACGCTAAACTTGTCTTAATTACTAAACATTTATTATTCCTTTTAAGTATATTATTAGCGCTTAAAATACCGGGTGGTTAAAAAAGGACTTCAAAACTGAAAAGCATGTAAAAGTTTATCGAGATAACTTAACAGATTCGGTTAAGGTCTCATTTCGTAGCTACATACATAACATTTCGACTCACGGAGATTATTAATACCAAATTCGGCCACCAGTGCTCTTCGCAACAAACCTTCGTTGAAGCAGGTTGTTCTTCCAGACAGATGGGCCCGTTCTTACAAGAGACAACTGCAAATGATATCGTTTATCATCTGGACAAGCTTAAAAATTTATAATTCCTCAGTTAGACGATGATGACTAAAATGCACGCCATTACTATCAGCAAGACGAGATACAACCTCACTTCCGCTCAGAAGTCCGAAATTTTCGTGATAATCGATTCTCAAATCGGTAGATCGTTCGTCAAGCTCCAATTTCATGGCCACCTCGTTCCTCAGATTTGATCCAGCTAGATACTTTCTTCTGGAGTTTCAATAAAGATCATATATACCGCTTTTGCCTGCTGATCTTGTTGAGCAAAGAATTCGAATTAACGGCGCAGTTTCAGAGGTAATGCCCTACTTACTGGTTACAGTCTGCAATGAACTCGACTTCAGGGAGGATATATGTTACATTAAAAATGGAAACCATATCAAACCAAAATGAATTTTGGGTAATAAACCTGATGTATTTTTTTACGAAGTGAAACCTCAACCGAATCTGTAAGTTATTTCAAAAAATGTTTAATAATTTTAAATCTGTTAGTCCTTTTGATCACTCGTTATATCATTTCTTAATTCTTCCTCAAAATGTCAGGAGTTTTCAAAAAAAAAAAATGGCCTGTCATACGGACATGTGACTCCTATTAGTATCAGTCGTTAATTTTGATATTAGTATCAGTCGTGAATTTTGAAAGTCGATATTTTGAAAATTAAATATATTAAATTAAGTTGTGCGAAGTTTGCACATTTATAGATGTGGAAACTTTGCAAAAAAAAAAGAAGAAAAAAAAGAGTTATTATTCTTAAAACAAACAAAAAGAGAAAAGCCAATATCTACCCCTACTAAACTAGAAAATATTTATTATATACGCTTTTTTCCCCAGTGTATGTTAAATATTTATTATCTCATTTTATTTTATAATCCTTTCAACGATAAATCTATGTCGCTTTAATATTAAGCATATGGAAACTCATCCGGCAATTGATACAAAAAAAATCCAAAGAAATAACAAATAGCAAAAAAAAATGTATTTACTATCGAATATAATAGTCGAATCTACAAACAAATCGGGAGTAATGTCCGTACGTTTAAGAAATATCTTCAGAGGATGAGATGAATGAATTGTAGCGTGTGTGAAAAATGCCATGCCTGACCGGGATTCGAACCCGGGACCTCCGGATGAAAGGCCGATGCAGTTTAACTGGTTGTATAACAATCAAAACTTATATTTAAGTAAAGTCTCCGTATGAATTCGATTTCATTTTAAGGGAATATATAATAATATAATATATAATAATTTCATTTTTAGACGAAAACAAAAATATTCTTGTAATCGTGAATTTTTTATTTCAGTAGTTTTCATCGTTTTTCTGTAAACGTTTGAAAATTACC
Source organism: Zanna intricata (assembly GCA_010016005.3). Classification (NCBI taxonomy): domain Eukaryota; kingdom Metazoa; phylum Arthropoda; class Insecta; order Hemiptera; family Fulgoridae; genus Zanna; species Zanna intricata. The sequence goes on from JAAAKQ030064604.1 coordinate 5,162, forward strand.
TATTATTATTGTGTAATGTACGATAATCCCCATCACGTTACTATGAACATTCTAGTTTAATATCGCAGCCATTTAAACAATCGCACACAATCTTTACTAAAATATGTTATTTAAATTATGCTCTCTCGTTGCCTACTCCACTGCACCATCTTAAACCACATAAATATTCGTCAACACATGAATATTAAGGTCTGAGGTCGTAAAAAAAAAATTTATAAAATTTAAAATGGGGATAACACAGTAATGGAATGTCTTTATTCCAAATTAACATATTTAAACAAATTATACTTCTTGTGTGTATATATATATATATAAAACGAAAATTATAAGATAAGATAAAACAACTTCAAAACACCGATTTCCTCCGGCCTTTTTTCTTGCAGCCATGAAGAAGCCAAATTCTTTAAACACAATTACACAATCTTCCTTCCTCAATCTTACCCCGGCTATAAAATGACGATAATAAACGAGTCTGCCATTTCAAAGGGGGTAATATTGTAACAAGAGGGCGAGGGCGGCTCTTTCAAAATAAAATGAATGAGCTAGACGGATATGATGGTGAGGAAGATTGAAGGGTCGGCATTTTAATAATGCCTAATCAAACCTGCTCTTGTAAATTTAGTTCCTCTTCCGTCTAAATTTAAAAAGAAAGAAAAAAAACAAATCTAAATACCATAAAAAAAGAAACTCAAAAATGATGAAAAGAAATTAAAACTATACCGTACAAATTGTTCTAATTTCCTTAAAGCATAAATTAATTTTTTCTCTTAATTAATTTTCCCATCAATTCTTATTCTCCCCTTCTTGTTTTTTTTTTTTCAATTAACGGATAATTTTAGCAATAAAATTGATCTATCTAGAAAAATAAAAAATAAATCGCAAAATATTGAAGACAATGTCGTGTAGAGTGCAATTTTCTTAAATAATATGCAATGCACAAGTGATAATAAAATTAGCTTGCATAACGTCACAATCAACTTATATGTGTGCATCAACGTGCCTAAACTAGAAAGATAATAGACGACCTTAATTGTGAATCACAACTAAGTCATAGAAAAAAGGTACGGGCATCATCAAATCATTTTTTGCCAGTTAACTAAGAAAAATCAGAATTAAACCGAGTTTTCTCCTTCTGTCTTTACTGAGCCAAATACACAGTTGCAAATCAGTTCGCTAAACCTAACCAAATGCAGATAATACCGAGTCATACAAAAGAGACCTTCACATAGTTCACCGAGAAGTACATCAAAACTGTCACAGAAAGGAACTTGATCTCCTGTACTAAGTATGCAACAAAGCCGTAATGAATGCGGGAGCAGGTTTTAAAATAAAATAAAATCCTTTCTTGGGAAATAATGTATCAAGACACATCTTTTCCAGTCAATAAAGGAATAATACTGAACAATTATTTGTATGCGATTCGTTTTTTCCATCTTCTATTAAGATACAAATCTAAGGTTTAAATCAGAGTAAAATAATAATTTTTCTTAAAATGAAATTTGAATTCTATTATTTAATTTTAATTGTTTGAAATAATTTTTTTCACAATAAATAAAAAGTATTAAATGAGAATTGAATTAAACGTTCCACCCCAAACTGATACATCAATTTTATTTCATTTATTTTAAGTATTAAGTTTAATCTGTAGAATAAGTTTGATATAAATTTCAGTTTTTTTTTTTTTTACAAATAAACGAAGTTTGGGGCTCTCATCTTAAATTTTCGTTTATAACTATGCTAAGATATTACGGCACTTAACTTTTTTAATCACCGGACATTTATATGTCAAGGCATTACTACAATCTATCAGCAATTTCAGATCTAATTCGTTCTGCGGTTATTCTCTCTTAAGGAAAGAGAAAATGTTGTAATTAATTTTTTCTATATTTAAACTGAGTTTAATTTTTTCTTTAGCCAAAGTAGGAATCAAAACAAACACCAAATCAATTTTTGATTTTTATTAAAATCTTACATCGTATGAAGTGGTGTCTTGACATGTAATAATAAATAAATAAATAAATAATAATAAAAATAATACTGTAAATAAAAATTGTAATAAATATATTTTATATCGTAAATAGTTTATATTTAAAGAACAATCATAAATAAATGTGGTTGTAATTTAATAGATAATTCATTTCTATGAAAAGAAAAATGATTAAAATTTCTACATTGAACTATGATTTCATATAATAACAATTATTAACATGAACAATAATTTAATAATGAAGCTAATAATAAAATAAAAACAATATTATTTCTAGTTAAGGTTTAACAATGACACGAGTTATGTGGGAAACTATGCAGTAAAACACAGTTATATTACAAATTACTACTACTCGCAGTTAGATATTAATGTTGATGATAGTATTTTTTTTTTTATAATAGTGATAATAATAATTATTATTATTGTTATTTGAATAACTAATTATAAATATACTAAAGAATTAATCATTGTATTTTAAAAAATTACTTGCGGTATAATAAATAAAGTACAATAAAAAAAATAAATAAAAACAATTTTTTTTTTTTTAAGTCAAAAAATTAAAATTATTAACAATATACTCTGTTGACAATCAGTCATGACTGTAAGTTAATTTTAATTTTTTGAATTGTAATATTTTAATCTGATAATGGTTTAAAAAAGAAAAAACCGAAAGATTTTGAGGAGAAAAAAAAATTTCATCCTTATGCTGGTAAGGTGGAATAAAAAGAAAAATTTAATTTTTTTAAATTTATATACTAGCGGAAGCCATGTTTAAGAAATTTAAAAGTCTTTATTAATCTGTACTTTAGAACTTACCTTGCAGTCAACATAAACATAAGAGTGACAACTGCCCATGATGACAATTCCAAGCAACATAATCGTCTAATTAGGCTTGATCAGTATTCTTTAGTACGCACATAAAAACTTACAAGATTTATTTTAAAATTCTTATTATTGCGAGACTTTTTTTTTTATTTATAGTAATGCTTTTAATTTATAGATCTGATCTCAGTATGATACTGGCATACTCCAAGCATCTAGAGGATCCGTATGAGGGATGGCCGACTCAAAAGTTTTAAACGGAAAGAGTAGGATTGTGATACATAATTTTAAAGCACACTAAATAAAGTTTAATCTCTTTAAAATTTAATCTGTTTAGCCGGAGGCTAAATAGATAAATAGAGGTAGGTGTGTTTGAAAGCAATTTTTTTTAAAGAGGTGTAATTTAAATTAAAGAAAAACCTGATTATTTATTATTTATTTAATGCGCAATTAGTAGAGACAAAATTACAAAATAAGATTACGATAGAAAACGAATTGATTTACCGTAGTTTTAGCAAAGTGCAATATCAGACGAATTGGATGTGGAATAACAGATGTATATTTAACTATTTAGTTTATTAAAGACACTGGCCAGACAAAATTGAATTAACCGTTTCCTACTCTCTTTAAAATATTATCTTTAATCCTGTTTCCTTGTAAAATTGTTAACAAACCAACATTTATGAATAAAAAGTAGAAATGACGTATCTAGTCTTTCTCCAGCAACTACATAGCTCCTACAATTTAATCCCTCTTAGCACTACACAAATTTACTTAATTCAAAATGTAGACAAATACTAAAATTTTGATTTTCTGGTATTCCAGAAAAATACATTAGACCTTTAAATTCTGCCAATTTACCTGCATCGTTATTTTCTCTCTTATAAATAGACGAATAATGAACGATAAAGAAAGAAGTATTTACAAATAATAAGCAAGTCTCAGATTATTTTTGCAGTTTCTCAGGCTGCACTTTAATCTCCTTGCTTGATAATTCTTTAATTACATGTCAAAGAATAGGACTTATTTAATACTGGACACTGATCTCAGTTGGTAAAGGCAATACTACGGAGATGGTCTGCGAAATTTTTTTTTTTTTTAACCTCCGGGACCACCGTTGGGTATTTTATCAGAGGATGGAGATGAATGATTTGTAGCGTAAATGTTTAACAAGTCGAAATCATAACGTTGTCGGCAATCCCTTTTTTATGCATCTTATAGAACATATAGAGTTTTTATAATAAATTCTTTCTTGCACGATTACGTGTAATGTAATTAATTAAACAAGTTTTCTATGAATACAAGGAAGGTAAGAGTCACTAGCTTTTTCAGTTGCTAATCAACATTAATAAAAAATATTAATTAATTTACAATTAAATTTTAATTCAATAAATAATTGTTTAGTTTCATATTTTAAGAAATTATTTCCATTAAAACTCTGAAAATGATGGATATAACCAACGAAAACGCTAAGTACCTAAATTTATGATGAAACCTACAGAATAAAATAAAAACCTACGTTTAACAACGAACAAGATAAAAATAAAAAATAAAAATACAATTCTTTACAATTTAACTTCATAGAATCAGCGCGATAAATAATGTTATTATTTTTCATTTTTCATTTTAATCTTATTTAAATTACAAATAGGGCTACACAATTTAAAACTATGTTGTCAAAAAAAACCGTTTGTAAGAAACGTAAAACCTGTATCTTGAAAAAATAAATTACAAAGAAACTGCTATTGCGAGTGAGCTAAAATTGTCAAAGATCTGGCAAAAATTATTATTTTTATACTCTCAGATCTCCAGTTAATTCTAGATAGCGATAGAGAAATTGCAGATAATGAATTTTTTATTTATTAAGTAAACAGGTATAACTGGCGAAATAAATAAACGACCAACAATTTTTATGTCAACTAATTTTTTTACGTTCCACTAATACGAATCAGAATCCAGTTTATTTATTAAGAATTCAAAATAATTATTCTCTCCTTTCTTTAAATCGTGAAATTAGAAAATAAAGTATAACTTGTCAAAATTTACAAAGCTCAGCTGACTCGAAGGTTGACATGAATTGCTCGATCGACGACTGGATTCTCGTTAGGTATTACGTCCTTTCGGTAAAGTTTTACTTAACACCACTGTCTATTTGCAGTTCCAACACTATAAAGATATTCCAGATGTCCACGTATGCGTATACGCTTCTTAAACTTTGAATAATTATAGGGTATTTATTTATTTATTTTTTTTTGTAATTACAAACTATTTTATAATGAAATGCTTAGATGTGCTAACTAATTAATTTTTTTATTTTTATTAAAATTATTTTCATTAATGTTTGGAATTCTCTTAAGCTTATTTATTTATTTATTTTTATAAAATTAAATAGTTTTATTTTTGTCCAGGAATACACTGTATATAATGAGTATTTTTATTTAGTAGATATATTTCACAACTCAGTACATTGTGTTTGTATTACTTGTCAAGTTTAGAAAGCGAGTAAATGCACACATGTACAGCTGTTCTACCTGGGGTGTCTAAAGCATTGTAGACAATACTATTAGCACAGTGAAGGGACTGTCAATAACTTTTTAACTGTTTGTTCCGTTCATGGTGAAAGATCATAAAAAATCTCGTTAAAGAATCAATTTTGTGATCCACAAAATGTTTATATTAGCCAAATTTAAAAGACTGTACTCCGTAGCCAATTTTCTAAAAGGTGGCATTTTAAATCTATAGTTCTATCATTCAAAATGAAAAAATGAGACCTCCTTTCAGTGCGCTGAATTTCAAACACTATTATTTTGACTATAAAAAGTGATGTAGGCTGTACGTATTTGAAGGCCTAAGTATTTTACATTATTATTAAACAATTTCAGATTGTATAATAATACAGAAAAATTTTGCGTAAAGATTTTGGGTATGAATTTACAATTAAGCAATAAATTGAATAGCTGCAGTTCGTAAATCGTGTATATAAATTGTTAATACTCGTAAAAGACTCTTTTTAAGGTAAAAGGGAGCAAATTAAAAAAAAGACAATAATAATACAACTGAAAAATATGAATCTTTTATCACATTTAAAAATTAAGTCACCGGTAAATTTCTAAATAAGACAAATTTTAATACAACGAAAAAAAATTAAATAATTACTCATGAATAAGAAAAACATAACTGGTTAGATCTATCAATTTAGAGTATTTTCTAATTACTACTTTAAAAATAATTGTAAAATATTACCTTTTTTATTCTATGTTCAATAACCGTTTACACGATTTGTATTTCAATAACAGTACCAGGGTAGTTTAAAGGCAAGAAGTATATTCTGGTCTCAAGAGTTTTAAGATAAAGTCTATCGATCGATAAGAATGTTCATTCGTACCCTGATACGCGGTTTCTCCAGACCGATGAGCTGATATGCGTACGTAAAACATGAGTAACGAGTAATTTTTTTGGCAAACGTTAACAGTGCCAGCCGTATTATAAACTTTTGGGGGTTACGAGGGATAATTAATTAGCAGGTGGTTATAGATTCCACCCGAAGTCATCCTTTATAAACTGAATGAAACCGCTCGTTATTTTGTGTGATAATTCCTCTTGTTACCTTATTCAAACAACAAATCCATTACTACGGTAAAGGCAGATATTTAATTATGAATTTATTACAACCGATTTGAAATATAATCATTCAATAAATAAAATAGCAACATTTGAATATTATTTTTGACCTTTTTCAGAAATTATTCTTTTAAAAACAAAAAAATATTCCCATTTCCTGCAACTGAAAGAGTCGAACTTAAGTTAAAACAAGAACAATTTTAACAAAATTATAACGATATATAAAAATATATTAATAAGAAAAATTAAATTTAATTAGAACAAATTTTTACAGTTTTTTCGTAAATTTGATATTCACCTACCCGGTTCATAATCACTTCGGAAAACATACCTTTGAAAAATATAATCAGCCTCGTTTAATGGGAAACCTCATAAATATATCGCTGTTTATTTAATATAAAAAAATCATTTACCAATTTAACATCATTTATTATATAAAAAAATGACTGAAATCTATCTCCCCTTAGATGTAATTAACAGATAATTTAAAACCCTGATGTGGACATCACATGATTTCCTTGTACGAAAATCCAAAAATAATACGATTCTAAATTATTATTTTCAATTGATATTAAATAATCAGATGTTTCATCAAATATATTACATATACACATGTGTAATAATGCCTATTAAATTACACAAAGATTTTTAAAAGTACGTACAATTTTATTTCAGGAATAACTTATTATTAAAATATTATTTTAATTTTTTTTCTTTTATTGTTATTATCGAATTATTATTATTTATTGTAAATATTTTTTTTTTACAATTACAGGTTAATAATTTATTAATAAATCAATTTATTTAGATTAAAAAAAAAGTTAAAAAAAGAAAAAAAAAAGATGTCTGATTTGAACCGATGTGCCTTCCTCCCCTTGTTAAGATCCAAATATTTCATTAATTAAAATTTTATTTAGTTATAACTCTGGAACTAATGAAAATAAATATTATTTATGATAACATCGTTGAAAAGCTTTCAATGAGGGCTTATGACTGCACTTAAGAAAAACACCAAAATTCGAATCTTTTTGGATGGAAATCTTTCTCGTTCAGTAGACTGCAATCAAAAGGGGAGGTGCACAACTAGATGTTACAACAATACTAAATCCAAAATTTCAACATTCTACAGCTAATCTTTTTTGTGTTATGCGAGATATATAAGTACTGTACGTACAGATTTCACGTCGAAACTAGTCAAAATGGATTCAGGGATTCTCAAAGTGGATCGTTAAAATATAAAAACCGAAATTTTTCGCGATTACAATATTTTCTTATACTTCGTACAGAGAAGGAAAAAACAACAGTTCAAGATAAAAATAGCTAATTGGGAAATAAAATTTCGTTTTTGAATATCCAAACTATTTTTAAAATAATTTTTTTGTTATTAAAATTCATCCTATAAAATAATTTTATATTTTCCGGAAACATTTGGTTTATGAGATGTACTGGAAAGATAATTTCTGTATTCAATAGAGTAAAAACCAACTACAAGCCAGTTTAGCGGACATGAATAGGGTAATGGAGATGAAAAAAGTTAATTAAAAAATTGTGGATTTTCAACTACTTTAAAAATTAAAATAACAATAATATTATATTGAATAGATGCATATCTTAAAACAAAAAGTTTTTTTGGGGTAATATTCTGTTTTACTCCCAAACAATTCTTTATATTTTATTTTGTAACTAAATATTCTGTATAAATTCGACAACGGGATCTTCTGAAATTTGACGAAATTACACGAAGTGGAGAAGAGTATAAAAAAAAAAAAACACATAATTTTATATACATCATTTGTAAGACGGCTTCTATTATTTCTTTGATGTGACGGAATATACAGATTATCTCATCCGATCAGGCTTGTGTCATGATCCTACATCAATATATCATAAAAACCAAATATCGATACCTTAGGATGGTACAAACAGCAACGATCTGAAATACAGATGTTAACTGCAGACGATAGTTTAGTTAGCAGGGAGGTAAAGAAGTAACGCACGATGAATCCGATAAATATGTAGTTCTTTGTGCCTTAATGTAATTAATTATAACATCAACATTACCAATTATAAAACTACCTTGCTAACTCGTCAATCTCGAAAATGTCTGTAAAATTTTGAGAAAAGCTAAAATCAAACAATGTTGTATGACGTTTTTGTAAATATCAAGGATATAAAAATTATTTTATAATTTAGTGTAAAAGAAATAATACTGCTAAATAATACATAAAATATTAATTACATTTATAAACTAGTGTAGTTGTAAAATAAAAAATGCGTCATAACGAAATATCAATAAACAACAAAACTATTAATGATTTACTTCTCAAACGATACGAACTAAACGACGCTTGTATCATTTTCAAAGATGTGTTACATCTCTTGGATTAATTTATAACCGCAGTTAACTTGACTAACAGTTATTACAAATTATTATCTATTGTAATAATTCAGAATCGATTTATAATTTCTTTTTTTATTATTAACCATAATTTAATTAAATAATCATTATAATGACGTCACTATGACGAAGGTGCATAATATTTGCAGATGATTGGTATTTTATCATTTTTGAATATGATATTTAAAATTAAATAAGTCTCGTTTGTATCAATCAATAATAAATAAATTCATTTATCTATAATAACA
>JAAAKQ030064615.1:0-10795 GCA_010016005.3 Zanna intricata
CCTGACCGGGATTCGAACCCGGGACCTCCGGATGAAAAGCCGAGACGCTACCACTCGGCTACGGAGGCCGGCCAAAAAATCAGGTCTTGTAAAGCTTATAATGATACTTATTGATGACACGAAAGGAAAACACAGCAAACACAACACAAATATATCACTAGTCATTAAGATAATCATAGCGATCCAATCCGTCTTTACTCTACGACTTCCAGACATGAAGTTTGGAAGTCAACATTTTCAACTGTGTTGAAAAGAATATTGACAATATTCTTTTTTTTTAGCAATGCGCATGAGCACTCAAACGTTATCTAAACATTCTTTCAAGATTGTCTTTAAAATTAATCTTATGAAAAATAAGAATAATCAGAAGGTGTACATTTCTGTTTTCTATCATGGAATGGAAGTTTGAAGGTCGGTTAAATAATAATGATTCAGTTTATCAACAATTTTATTCTGTAAACACGGAAAACAAGACCGGTTTTACATTATATACTAAATATTGCTAATGTCCCAGACAAATATAAAAAAAAAATATTTATTATTATTATCATTTGTATTTTTATAATTATTATTTTTTAGGTGTTATACGGGCATCGACTACTATGGTCATTAGTCCTCAACACATACTTTAAAAGTAATGATTAAATTACCGTAAGGTTCGTCATAGCTTATGGAGTAAAGAGCCAAAACATTTCCTTTAAAAACACAAACACAAAACATTGCCGAACAAACATATTAAACACAAGAAACACTTACAGGGTGTAAATGGTCCTGATATTAAAAACGAAAAAGAAATTAAAAAATTGAATATATTAACAATACCAAATTATTAATAGCTCTTAGTATTCAACTTCTTTATTTGAAATTACAGATTTTATATGATTACAGATTAGTTAATCAGCCACTCGCACAGGAATTGCATCCGAGTTATCGCAGACTGCTGCCATTTCGGCAGCTTCGTTTGCGCTTTCATTTCCTGCAATACCAGCATGCCTAGGAGTACATACAAATACGCATCGCTTTCCTTGTCTGTTTAAAACATATAAAGTAGACATAATATTTACGGTCAGGACGTCCTTAATGTTCTTGTTCCGAAAAGCAGTCGGTGCACTTTACGAGTCAGAACATGTAAACACTTTCTCTTCGCAGAAATGTTCGGAATAACGAAAAGTTTGCTGTATGGCAGTATGTTCTGCCAATAAACGCTTGCCATATCTGGCAGCTTCCAAAAATGAGCTTCTCCATTTATAGACGTGGAGCATCTAACAGTATTTTCTCTTTTAGAACCGTTAGTATAAATCTTAATGTATTCATGGAAACTAATGACGATTGATGAAAATTCCTGTTGGATGATTATTTCTGGATTTTCTTTATTTTTCAATAGAAGAGAGCCAACCTTGTGTTTACTGCTGGTAAAAGCCATGGCAGTACCTCTCTAGTAGAAATTGCTTATGTTCTAGTAGAGCGATTTTGTATTTCCTTGTTAATTCGTGATCCTGTATTCCGTCTGATCTGGAATAGGAAATTTTTAGTACATATAATGCAGCTAAAGTTTATTAATTGAACATTTTATTATTTATATGGTTAGGTAAGGCCCATATATTTACTGCATATCTTAACAGTAGGATATCTCTTCTATAACGGAGTGGGGTTATTCCAACTTCTGACATGTCGCTGGAGTTATAAGGAATGAGCATGTGGCATATCTTATTCCGCTGTTCTGTATCAAGTCTTTGGTAAGAGCGACTTTTTGGCGGATGAATATACAGTCCTACCGTAGCCGAGTTTCGATTCTCAGTCTAGGCTCAGTAGTATTTCGTTATCTGTGCTTCAACTGATGTTGGATAAACATTTAATAATGTTTAGGAATTTTTTATTCATCTATTACTCAAACCCTGTATATGTAATCTTCATGTAAGGATTTTATGTAGGAGTAGATCTAAAAAAGGGATATTATCTTTGTGCTCTATCGGTTGGTTTCGATGGTAAATACAAAACTTCGGTAGGAATTCTCTTCCTACAGAAGTGTATACAGCACGTTCTTAGGTGAAACTTTAAATCCATTATTCTTCACCCCTTCAGTGGTGGCGTTTATCACATGATGTAATTTGTATTTCACCATAATTGTATGGTTGCTGGTATATACATTCGCCAGATAATCAACCTAGTCGGTTTTCCTAATTTCTGTTGCAATGGCTAATATCAATTTGTTGATGGTGATCGTGAAGAAGGTACCTCTCAAAGGCGATCCTTGTGGTATGTTATTTTCTAATGATTTATCTGATGAATATTCATTATTAACTCGTACCTGAAAATTACGGTTGTTCATATAATTGCTAAGTAAAATTGGCAGATTGCCACAAACGCCCCATTCATGCAATTAAAGCATTATTACATAACGCCAAGTCATATCAAATTCCTCCTGCAGGTCAAAAAATACTCCAAGACAATGTTTCCTTGTGATAAAACTTTACATATAATGTTCACTAGATTGATCATTATCAGTAGTCGAGTGGTATTGTTGAAAACCAGGTTGATGAGAGGATAAAAGGTTTTTTTTCTAAAATCCAAACGAGTCCATTATTTATCATTGTTTCAAAAAGTTTTTCCATTGCACTCGTCAAAGAAACAGGACAATATCTATTGAGATCTGTCGGATTTTTTCTTTTCTTTGGATCTGGGACAATAGAAGTTTTTCTCCACTGCAGCGGGTACAAACAATCACGACATATCTGATTATATGTTACATTAAAGCAACACCAGTGAAGTATGGAGGGAATCCTTGACTAATGGATGGAGGAACTGGTGAGCACGAAGTAAAACTCTTCTTCATGTCAAGACACGGTCTTGGGTTATATTACAATCTAACTCTGGTGTACAAAATTACATAAACAATAGCATACATTCTAATAAATACTTCAACAATTTATCTAAATTACAAATTGTATTTTTATTTTTAAACTATTTATATTTTATCCGTTTTTTCCATTTCTATGTTGTCAGATATAAAATTACGAAAATCTATGATAAGAATTCTATAGAATTTGTTACTTTTCACTTACATTTTTTCCGTCAATTATTTATTTATTCCATCTCCAAAAATTGTATGTCTAAGTCGAATTAAATAATTTGTCCTCATTCTTTTATTTCCCTTGTTACAGTTAACGGTAAGTAACTCTCCATCAATGAAGTACATTAATAAACGAAAAGTTTTAGTTCTTATTTGAATTAAATTATTCTAACAAAACTAGCGCAAGATAAAATTCACTCGGAATGTGTAATTTTTTTTATAAAAAAATATTCTGAGAATCGAATTCAACTCGAAACAGAATATGCTACAAATTATATATCTAAAGGAAGTTAAAATTATAAAATAATGTAATGGTCGTAAAATTTATCAAAAATTTATTAAAAATTAAAATTATTTTATTTTAAATTTTATTAAAATTAATTTATTAAAAATTTTATAATTAGAAATACCAATTAGAGGCGTTATTTTGGAAAAAAAAATTTTTTGTATTCTTGAATATTCGATGTGATACAGAGTATACAATTAATCATCCAAATGGTAGAGAGCATGGGATTTCTGCAGTGCGGATGAGGCGTAGTTAAAATCGAATATTAAGCACCGATCATATTCAGGCAACATTAGTTGAGATATTGTACCGACTTGGATCTTTAGAGCTATCAGCAATCAATGACCCTTCTTATTGCTGTAACAGATGACATTTTTTGCCAGTACTCTACCATACTACGTTATTGCTTTACAGAAGGTTATTTCTTTGCAGGAGATGAATGGAATACAAATACAAATACTCTGGGTTTCTAAACTTAAAATCACAACTGGAAGGGCCGTAAAAAAATTTATCGGCAAGATGCATCTCAATGTTATCAACGGATAACAGCCAACTTATTGGCCATCAATTCTTACAAGAGTTCCTAACTTGTAAAAATTTTATTTCTCCGTGGAGGATTCCTCCTTTAACAATGATGTTTGAATGACTATGATCCTACAATTCATGTGTTCTCACTGTTAGCACAATAAAGGGTTAAATGAAACTTTTACACAATGGTTATAACGAAGAATATCCTCGATAATGATGTGACCGACTGAGAGTCCTATCCAAGATGGGTACAAGATGAGTTATCATTGGACGTACGATTTTAACGCGCAATTGATATAGAGGTGCGACCAAACGTAAAGTTTAAACAAATTCCACTTTCGTTTCCATCTTTAAGAACATTGAATGACTTACAGCGACAGCCAAAAATCCTAGTTGCTTGCTGCGCACTTGAGCAAGGTCTTCTACCTTCATGTAAATTAGCTACATGAAAAAAATCGAGTTGGTAAGGAAGAAATTTAGATTATTTCGGTATCTCGATTCCTTTCTGTCTCTCTATAGTACATTTCTCATCTATAGTGATATCACAAAAATTCAGGAGAATAGAGGATTGAAAGAAGGATCCATCAGATTGGACACAAGATGTCAGATTTTACTCACGAGATGTTATTTATATTGCCATCTAAAGCTATACTGTATATAACTCTCTTTTTTAATGCAATATTCCTCACAACATACGTCCTGTCAGACTGGAAAATATCACAAAATCCTTGGCCTTGAAACTAGGTAATCCCGTACCCAACTAATGTTCATATAGTGCTGTAAGCTTATTGCATGCTCTTTGTGAGATTTTTGAGACTACGGTATATTTTAATAGGCAAAAACGTTATTTCCGACTATTAGTATTGCTTCAGTTTAATTATTAAAAACCGTAATGTTTGTTCCATTATCGAATAGAAGTATAGATTTAATAATGTTTCAACAAGTGTTTGATAAGAAAAGAATATTGTTTACCTGGATTTTTGGATGTGTTGAAGCAATTTGACAAATTTGGTTTCCTGATCTTCTTTAGAGTTGAAGTTCCATTCTCTTTAGTTCTATTTACCATTCTATTCTACCATTCTATTTAGTTCTACATTGCTACCATAACACCGCTTTTTGCAAGTTAGATATTGTAAGGAATAATCTAACTCTATTGATATTCAGGCAGGAGTCCCACAAGTTTAAGTTTTGGGACCGATTTTATACCTAATTTTCACTGAAGACCTTCTCAGTCTGAACAATGTCAAAGTTGCATCAATATCGATTAAAACGATAAATATGGCGGTTGAAAGTGAGCAATTCTAGTCTCTAAACTGCAATCAGTGTGAATGTTATCTAATATAGCCTGTGGATACATAAATGGAAGATGAAAGTTAATCCAGCAAAGTCAAATCAGGTGAGGTTAGCAATGAGGAGAGAAAACTGCCTACGAGTCCGCTTGGATAATATTGATGTTTATACCAGCATTGTGTAATATCTATTTTACACGTGAACGATACTCGACATTGAGAAAAAAAAACATTAAGTAATGTAGATGTGCTAGTTGCTGTGCAAGGGGTCTCAGTTGTCTCAAACTGTTATTGTATTAGATATTCTTGAAACTGATATGGATGTACATCATTCAGTTCTGCCGTAAAAAGGATAATAGCAACATCGTGCTCATCCAGCAGTTCCAGAACAAAATACACAGAAATATAACAGGACCGCCATGGTTAATGAGAAATAAAGAGACCCACGAGAATCTGATGATCCCAAGCATTCATGAGGCGTTTCAGCAACTAGGCATAAGATATCTAAATTAAATAGTTAGCCACAATAAACTATCTTTTTATGAATTTTTTAGACAACATCAAGAATCTTAATAGACTGAAAAGGCTGCATCTGTTGGACCTAAGTAATTCTGCCTGATGATTAAAGTTAGAATCTTCATGTGAGAGCGGGATTTTCGGACGTTACCCCAAATAATCTGATACACAGAATGATCAGCTTTCAAGACACATTGAGTTTAGTAAACAGCTGTCTGACCACAGTGATCCAAAAGAAGGAGGAAGAGTGTTTCGGGCCTGTTAAAAAAAATTACAGGAAAGATAAGACCTGAGCCGGCGAGGAGAGCTTTTTGGTTCTGCAGGCGGGGGTGGAAGCTGAGTCGTATCTGGCTTCCCCCCTTCGGGTGTTAGAGGCAAGGCAAGAGATAAAAATTCCTGACCCGTTGGGCTGACTTTCCATACCGCAGTGACAGCTGGCGGTTTGGGAGGCCCATTAAAGGGAAGGACATACCTCTGGGGATGAGCGATACTTAGTTGTAGGTCGGACCCAGAGGGGAGGAGAAAATATTTGAATACTAAGTACGGTAATAACTCTCCTATAGATTATAATTTTTCAACTTGCAGGACTATCATTGTGTTTAATTCAGTTATTATCTCATTGATTCTGCTATAATTATTTTTTTATTTTTTGGTTATGTTACATATTGTTGTATGTGAGGTGTTAAAAAAAAAAAAAAAAAAAAAAAAAAAACAAGTGGACTGCTATTTTGTTTAGGTTCATAGCGTTAACACACAGATTCATATTCTGTTACAAATTATCACAAAAAATCTGGGTCAGTTTATTACTATTGTTTTAATTCTTGCCATACTCTTGATGGCTATTCCTCTGGTCATAAGAAACTACCCGTGCAACAAATTTTTTGTTATGAACTCCAGGAAATTCTACTTATTTCCTGTAATTCGTCGATACCTTCTGCGACGATCAGATAAGTTGATGTCACGCTTTTTTGAACATTTTCATCTGTTTCTTATGTTGACGCGCGACACGAACGGGGTTTATCATCAAAAAACATTTAGCCACTTCTGAACCAGGAAAATTACATGTAAATTCTGGCCAGGCTTACAGCTTCCCCCACAAGATTCCTAAACATTAAAACTGTTTCTGCAGCTGAAAACAGAATCAAATTCTGTTTTCTTTAACAGGAAACAGAATTTGATGTTGGCGCGTTGCTCCTTAGAGTTTGCCACTGTTAAATCGTTGAGAGCGTTGAGAGAGGTATAAGTAAGCAATCACTCAATCAATTATGTGATGGAAAGCTATCTGGACAACAGAGCACGAGAGTGTCCAGTTAACGTACCTAACTGGAGAGGGCAGCACTGCCAAGCTATGTTACTAGCCTAAAGAAAAAAATTCTCTCTTTTTTACGTTCCAACCTGTATTTTTATAATCTCTTACATATTCAAGAAAAAATTTAAAAAATCTAGTCTATGTTTATAAAAGTTTAATTTAAAAAAAATAAGCTCTTCTAATTATAGTTTTCCTTCCGGATTTTTCATTATTATCCTTAAATAAAATATATATATATATATAATAAAATATGCATATTATCAAAAGATATGAAGAGGAAAGTTTTTAAAGAACCTAATGAATGTATAGAACCTAATCTCTACAAATTTTAAAATACCTTCATTTTCAAATCTGGACTGTCATAACCTATATTAAGATAAATAATTAATAGTTACATAAGAAAATATGTAATAATGGATATTTTAATATTTAATATTTTTAATATTTACAAAATTAAATATTAAATATTTTCAATATTTAATATTTACACAGCTCACTGACTTCATAGAATATAACTGATTGAAAAAAGAAAAAAAAAACAGTTGGCACTATTAATAATTAATTAATTTTACTATTAATTAATTTGTTATTATTATCATTCACCTATATTCGTCTTTAATATGAGTATGAATCGTGTAAGTAATGCATTATTAAATAAGACTTTTGAATAAAATTACATAAATATATTATATATATATATATTTACGAAACGGTCCGATATATTCCATACAAAGTTGAAACCTGAAGCATATACTGAGGGACGTTTTTATTGTTTTAGCAATTTCTTTCTAAGTTTCTTATTGATAAATTATACAAATTACTTTAGGATAATATTTATTTAGGCAATGAACTCCAGGAAATTCCATTATTTCCTCCAATTCGTCGATTGTTGTGCAACGATCAATTTTGGTGTAGCATCTCACACTTTTTGAACAATTTTATCTGTTTCGGATGTTGAGGGGCGACCCAATGGGTTTCATCTTCAAATAACATTTAGGCACTTCTGAACCGGGAAAACGACTCATAAAATCTTTCCAGGCTTAGAACTTTCCTCCTACAAGATACCCGAAGCATTAAAACTGTTTCTGCAACTGTTTTATTTAACAGAAAATATAATTTGATTATGGCGCATTGCTTCTTAAAGTTTGCCATTGCAAAATCGCAGAGCTTTGGGAGAGGAATAAGTAAACAATCCCTGAAACAGATGTAATAGTTTCCTATAAATGCTATCTAGACAGCAGATCACGGCGAGTGTCTAGTAAACGTACCTAGCTGGAGAAGGTTGCACAGCCAAACTACTTGCCTAATAAAATAAAATAATTTTTTTTTTCGGTACTATCCAATATCGTTATAATTAGTCATGTACTTTTCCAGACATGTAATGAATCTAGTCTTCAAGAAGTATCACTGGCTACTCCCTTTTTCCGTATTTATTTAGTATGTAATTTACTTATGAGTTCAATGTAGGAGGAACCGACTCTAAATGAAGCGTTGTAAAAAAAAATATTAATACGAGTAATTTAAAGAGCTATGCACACCTCTTATAACCTTGGATAATTTTATTCACATTGTTTTGTGATTAAGCCAAATAAAGTTATTTTCTTTTTAACAGAATATTGATGTTCAAATCTTTGATTTACGGAAAGAATTAATTTAAAAAAGTACTCACTTCTACTTATAGATTCACTTCCAAAGGTTTTATTATTATGTATAAATAATATATATATATATATGAAATAGAATATTCATAATATTAAATATATAAAGAGGAAACTTTGTATTTCGAAGGATCAAAAGAACTGCTTACCTAATTGCTACAAATTTTAACAACAACTTCATTAGGTAATTTGGAGTGTTATACGCTATATTACGATAAATAATAATTGTTAACATAACCAAAATTTTAGTTGTGCAGATTTTCCGGTGAAGCACAAACATTAATGATTTGAACTATAAACTGCGAGTATTTATCATTTTATGATAGAATACTTCATTTACTTTAATAGATCTTAATCTTATACATACTTTGAAGTAAAGCCTTACGGTGGTATTACCAGTGTAAAAAGGAAAAAAAGTTATTTATCACTTTGTGAGCTGCATTTGAACTATAGGATTCAAATCAATCCAATGAATAATATTATAAAAAAATAATAGAATTAAATTTACATTAAATAATAATATAAAGTATTGTTAGAAAAATTAAAAATAATTTCTGTTTTACAATAATAAGCTTTCCGCCGGGACTGTATGTGAAGCTAGACTGGTAGGAGGATAGACCAATCATCACGACCAATTAGTAATACACGAGGTGTCCCAGTGGCCCTGATTTTGAAAGTGCAAATTTTCAAAAGCCAAATTTATATATATATGTGTTAAATAAGCAACTTAATACTTTTAAACACTTAGACCTCGCCGTTCACTAATTAAAAAATGAAAGAATGTTACAAAAGAAATTATATATCATCGTATTTTTCCCTTTGAGGAATATGGTGTAGGATATCAAATCCATCATTCATATCCTATCTAAATACGTGCGATATTCATCCATGCATATATCAGTGTAACTTTTCATAACAAATAATGACTTCAATTTAGCATCATTACTCTTAGAAAACTCAAACTTTGTATACCTAAGGTCATTAACTTAAGCCTCCTCCATAATAATGACCGGGATTGCGTTTTATTATGAAGTATTATCTACAAAAAAATTTTCATTTACATAAAATGACTGTACGTTAATCTCTAATCATGATATGGCAGATGGCAATAAGCAATTCCAGTGTAATGTAAGATTTTTTATTTATTTCTTTTAAATAAAGGTTCTCCTGAATCAATAAAAAAGGAAATAATTCAGCATCAAAGACTAAGGCGTTTTTAGTATACAGTTAAAACTGATTGATAATGTATTTTTTAATCTGGAAAAAAAATGTTTAATTAATATTACTATTCAATTTAAATATACGGCATCATATATTTATATAAGTTTTGAAATTTAACTTATAATATATATAAATATATTTAAAGAGCATAATTAAAATGCTGAGAGAATGAATGAATTAGTGGAAAATAAAGCCTGAAAAACATTAAAATTTAATTTAAAGTACATAATTATTTAACATTAAGTGATTAACTTCAGATTCAATATTTAAAGAAATTTTACGTTAAAATTTTACAATCAATACTTAAAAAACATTGATTCACTCACCTACGGTAAATAACGTTGACTCATAAAACGAAATATGAATTAAAACTAAAATTACTTAAATATAGGTCATGTGAAAAGCCGCAGTGAAAATCAGCTTGCAAATAATACATTAAAAAAAATATATTTTTTGGAATAATGTAAAATTATTTTGGTGGTGAGGGGTATGTGATTATATTTTTTCAAAAAACGATTTTTATATTTTTTAAATCTTTTTTCGGGGGAGGGTGTGATGAGGTCAATTGGAAGGGTGGGTGGGTGATGATGTCGTTGGGCAAGGGGATGATGTCAGAGGTCAAAGTTCAAGATTATTTCAGGATTGGAAAATATTCTCTACTTTTATTAAATTTATTTGTATTTACATTTTCTTGTATACATTTACTTCTTATATTTTTTTATTACATTACAGTGGACGAAATAAAACCAGGCAAAAAAATATCAGTTTTAATTAAAACTGATATTTAGTTTTAATATCAGTACAAGGGTACTGATATTAAAACGTGTACAAGGTACACCGGGTACAAGGGTATGACCGGGTTAATGGTTAATGGCCTGCCTCCGATGAATGATTTGCAGCTAGTGTGTGAAAATTCCA
>JAAAKQ030064637.1:2364-15671 GCA_010016005.3 Zanna intricata
ATCGACCGAATCTCCAAATTATTCTTCCAGCATTCTTAGGTGTTCGAACAATCGGCCGTGGACCAATAAAAATATTTAAAAATATTTTTCCCGTGTTCTGAAGATTTTTATACGTACCACTTAAAATAATTTGGCAAACACAGAATAGTTTTTTTGGGCGATCGTGGCCAATGATAAGTAAACTGGATGCTGTGTAAAAGATCTATTTCTTCTGCTCAAATTATTGTCATTATACAACGATTAAAAATCGTTAAATTCTTTTTCTTCCACCCGTTATTTAAAAAAAATAAATAAATAATAATTATTACTTTTAAACATAATGGTTTGTACAAGAAAGATTTAGTATTAATTCGTTACGGTCACAATTGGTGTGCTGATTTGTCACAAAGAAAATAAGTTTACACTTTTGAAATACTTTAATGACGGTACATTTTTAATTTTAATATTTATTTATATGAGGAACAATATCAAAAAATAATCAAGCTTGAAGGATTTTCTCGAAATTTTCAAAGTGTATAAAAATAAAATAGTCATTCATTCAGTGAATGAAGAAGTCTTAAGTTTTAAATTAAAAAATTGAGTTACTTCCTTTTACTTTGCCTTCTAGATAGCAGTATAGCTGTAGAAGGGAAAGTATTGTAATCGGACAATTTGGGGGTATGTGGTTCACACCGGATCTTTACGTTTTGTCACCTAAAGAATCTAAAAACCGGATGGAAATTTTTTTTGTGTATTCGTTTTCGCTCTCTAAATAATATATCTCCAGAACTACGGAACCGATTTCGGCCAAACTTGGTTCGATTATTTCAATATATTAGGCATTGATGCCTTTAAATTTTCAATTTAAAAGGTCAAGGGAGTGAGACTGAAGAGCAAGGTTACCCTTAGTATCTCGGGATTTCTCCTAAAAAAGTCATGTTTTTCTTAGGTACATTTGTTACCAATTAAAAAATAACAATATTTCTAAAAAAAAAACAAATTTTTGTTTTTGCAAAATCGCACCACCACCACAAAAAGTGTTCTAAACTTTAGAGGTTTTTTGTGATCGTTATGATAATTGCTTTTATTGTGGTTTCTTCTATTGTTATTTAATTATGCATATAAATTAATCTTTTACTAAATTAGTAGCCCCAAATCCCACCAAGCGGCCACACGCGATCAAAAGTCATTCATTTTATAACATTTTTCTTCATTCGCTTTTTTATTATTGTAATCAAGACTGCTTTAAAAAAATATTTAAAATCAATAAAAAAATTGATCTTTTGACTCCCATTTTGGGGTTCGTGCATAAAGTAACATATATGATCGTGTGAGGTATTAAATTTCAAGATTCTAAAAGCAATTTTAATATTTGAAGTTGTTATTGCGATGTATATTACGAGCTTTTTTTTTGCAGTTTTAACATCAAATTAATATTATTGTCTAGTAGTAACATTATAAGGTGTGATTTTCAATATGTAATTAATATTAATTATATTTTATTTATATAGTGCAAGGTGGAAAGATAAAGATGTACGATTTACTGATGATATATTAATTCTAGCATAGAATAAAAAAAGATTTAGAAGAAACATTGAATGGCATGGATGAAGTCGTATGCAAGAACTACCGCATGAAAATATACAAGAACAAAAAAGTTATGAAATGTAGTAGAAATAATGTAGATGGACCATTGAATATAAAAATAGGAAGAGAAAAGATTACGGTGGTAGAAGATTTTTTTTACGTGGGAAGTAAAATTACTAAAGATGGACAAGCAGGAGTGATATAAAATGCCGAATAGCACCGTTGAAACGAGCTTTCAGTCAGAAATATAATTTGCTTACATTAAAAATTAATTTAAACGCCAGGAAAACATTTCTGAAGGTATACGTTTGGAGGGTAGCTTTATATGGAAGTGAAACTTATACGATCGGAGTACACGAGAAGAAAGATTAGAAGCTTTTGAAATGCGATGTTCCAGGAGAATGTTAAAAATGAGATGGCTGGATAAAGTGACAAGTGATGAGGTGTTGCGGTAAATCGATGAAAAAAGAAGTATTTGGAAAAATATAGTTAAAACAAGTGACAGACTTATAGGCCACATGCTAAGGCATCCTGGAATAGTTGCTTTGATATTGGAGGGACAGGTAGATAGGAAAAATTGTGCAGGCAGGCAACGTTAGGATTATGTAAAAAAAAATTTTTAGGGATGGAGGATGTAGGAGGTGTATATCGAAATGATACGACTGGCATTAGATAGGGAATCTTGGAAAGTTGCAACAAACCAGTCAAATGACTGAAGAAAAAAAATTATTTATAAATAGCCGCATGACGGTAAAATCCTACAACTGTGTTGCCAGCCTCTTTTGTTTTCTTCATAATTCAATATTTTATAAATTGTAAAATATATTTTTGACGATTAGTTCTTTTATTAAAAGTAGTGTTATATCTAATTTCGCTATTAAAGACACCGTAATATTTAAATTAATTATTCACGGTTGCTACCATTCATTTATCTTCTTTTGTAGTCGTTATCGATTTAAAATACTATTAGTGGAATGTCAAGGTAAAATTTCGTATAATTGGAAAACTTCAAGTCAAAAGTATTCGAGTGAAATTCATTTAGTATCGAGTTAGTTCTTGTAATTAATTGATTGACTTCTGACGTAGTTTAAATTAAGCGATCAGTTATTTAAGTAGGTTCTTCCTTGCGTATTCCGTAAGCTTTTACTTCTTTATTAGATTTTGAACTTTTACGTGTCCCGACTAATTATTAATTTTCTTTTGGGTTATATTTCTAATTGAAAATAATTTCTTTTTGTAAGTAATTATTATTTTTTTATTACTATAACTAGTTTAATTTGTGATATTAATTTTTAATAATTATTACAATAAAAGAATCGTTTCATTAATTCTAGAGTGCTACTACAATTTTAATTGTTTCTTTCTCACTAATTACCGTGGTAGATGGCGTAGCGGTAGAGTAATTAAATGATTTAGGTATTTAAATTATGGAATTTATTATTCTTTTGATGGATTCCATCAATTCAAATCCAAGGTAAGGGCATACTGACATCTATTATCTTTGAAAGTATGAGCTATATTAAACTATATATTGAAATGAGCTATATTGAAATGAAATATTTAACGTATTTTAGCGTTATGCAAAATTATAAAATTTATAGATTTTAAGTATATTTTCCCTTAATTTTTTTTGAAGCGTAATTTATTTAAAACTAAGGCTGATAGAAAGAAAAATTAATTTACAGATCTATAATATACGCCAAAAAAGCAATTTAAGAAATGGTATCACACTTAGTGAAACAAAAAAAAATTTTTTTTATCAGTGTTATTGTTAAGATAGAAAAGCTGGTCCTGGTCGATTGTTTACAAAAAAGGTCCCAATATATTTTCTACCAATATTTATAAGTCCCAGAATTACTAATAAATTTAGAAATTAAAATTATGTTTATATTTTTTCTTTGTTTTAAATTTAATACTTTAATAATAGTAATTTAATAAACAGTCATGGTATTTAAGGTCTTGTAGTAAAATATCTTATGTACAAATCGAAGGATACAGTTTTTGTTCGATCGATTCGAATGATATTCCAAAAGTCTCAAGGTAAGTTGTACAGCTTTTTTGAATAGGAACCAGTAGGTGTAGCCGCGGCCGTTGTATAATGGATATTAATGAAATAAGGTACACGGGTATGTACCTTATTATATCCGTGAATCAACAGACCAGGACGTGTTGTTAATTGCAATTCGATTACAGATCGGTTGCCATGAACTATGCTTTGCAGCTGTTAAATTTTAAAAGTATGATCGGTCCATTATCATAATCACTGAATTATTCTAAGTCCAACGATAAGAATAGACTAGTGTGACGTAATAGTTTAAACAGTACGCAAGGACTTGGAAAGAGTTTGTGAAGAATCGCAAAATTCTTCTCTTCTCTTTCTAAAAATTTTTTTTTAGTCATTCTAGTCTATATAAGGGGTTTTCCTGCTTCTCATTTTTCTACAAGTCTCCTTCAGTTTAACCCTTCCCCTTCCGGATCTGTATCGATCCGGACCCCCCCCCCCCAACTTTTTGACGCCCCCAACCTTTCTCCTAACAGTTCCCGATCCGATACGTTTTCGAATCCCTCCGAAATTTTTTATTGTTTTTTGTAATCATACATTTTACTTAGAGCCTAGAGACCCGACATGATTGGAGTACAGATTCATTCATGCAAGTAATAACGGGTGCCAATGGCGACATCAGACCACAATTACTTCCGGGAAAAGGAAAATCCATTGTGCAGAACAGAAAAAACAGCAAGATGTAACTAACGTGCAAGAAGAGGCAATGTGAATAAGGTGGATGGGCTTGCAATCCAATATAAGAATGCCCGAAATCAGTTGAATTAGGCTATGAAATCGGCGAAACAGGACTCTTGGAAGAGGTTAACCGGGGGAAGGGATGTTGACCCATGAGAGACAGCTTACAAGATAATAATGAAGTTTGGAACACTTCTTCCACTTTTATCTAAATAGCAGGTTTGGAGTGTAATACAAGACTTATTTGAGGGGGATATATTGGTTCGGGAAGACGTTAAGGCAACGGAAATACGTAGATTTACTATTGAAGAGTTGAAGTGGTAGCGATTAAACTTAACACTAATAAAAGTCCTATACTAGACGGCATCCCGGTATTTTAATGAAAGGCTAATTAATAAACAACCATGGTTGGTGGTGGATGCTATTAATAAGGCAGTGAGTGTTCCAAGACTTGGGTACCCAAGTCTCGGAAGAGAGGAAGACTTGACCTGATTCCGGACGGAAATGGCACCAAATGAAGCGTTTAGACCGATATGCCTACTACCAATGCTAGGGGAAAATGCAAGAGAGAATGTTGGTAGAACGCCTACCCTTAGAGATCGAGGATTCGGGCGGCCTATCAAATGCATTACGGCTTTTGGAAGGAAAGGTCGTCGGTTGACGCATTGAGAAAATTAATCTACTGGATTGATGAATGCAGGACGGAGTCCAGGAGGGCCAGAAGGATTCTGCTGATGGTTCTCCTGGATGTCCGGAATGCGTTTAATAGCGTGCTTTGGGCGACTATCGTTGATGCAATGAATAGAAGGAATATTACCCCTATTTAACAGCCACCATTAACGGTTTCTTGACCCGAGAGAGAGAGAGGTAATTACCTGGACTGAGGATGGCGATATCAGGTTCTTTATACAGCGGGGAGTCTCCGCTGTATATAAAGGGGGGGGGGGTCTTCTCTTAGCTCCTGCTGTGGAACCTGGTCTTCGATGAGGTTTCGTAGCGGGGGTCTCCTTCGTCGCTTATGCATATGATCTGGCAGTTTTGTTGTCAGGTCACACGGAAAGTGAAGTAGAATTAACGGTTAATTGAGCTATAAGATAGATTAGCCTCTGGATGAGAGCTATGGGACTAAACTTAACTCATCTAAACCCCAAAACTCAAACCTTTGCCATCGTAGGAAGACGTGGCATTATAAATCGAGTGTGACATATGGAAAGAAATTAAAATGGAAATTAATCTAGATTGGATCTCCCCGGAATATTGTTATGTATATGCTATACTGCAGACTGAGCAGTGGTGTGACATCGAGAGATTAGTAACATATATTCTTAAAGGATAGGATGGATGAAAGGATCTTAAATGGTTAAAGAGAGGAGAGAAAAAAAATTGGGGGAAAAGTCCCGAACCGATGGGGAGTGCCTGTACTTGTATGGGTATTCTCCGTTTGAGTGAGCAACGGGAATATTAAGACCGAGACTCCGTGAAGGGGTGGGGCCCGGGAAAGGTATAGCTAGACCCGGCGGGCCGACCTGCGATGCCGGATGTACAGCCGGTAGGCGAGGAGGCACACTTTCTGGGTTGCGCAATACTTGAATGTACGTTCAACCCAAGGGCCAGGGATAAAAAAAAAATAGGGTTACTGAAAGTAAATAATATTGTTACTCGCATGAGATTAACTTATGTATCCTGTAATCTTAGAGTATGTTAATTAGACGTAGGTTTTAAAAAAACTGTGCGGAGTTGGTAATTTTTTTCTGTTAGGTTTTAATCTATCACAGTAATTAAAGTTTCTTAAAGTCATTCTTCTAATTTCCGTTTTGAAATTATTCCCAATTTGGTAATTCATAAGTTAAATGAAATAATATTTATAGATCTTTATGGTCTTCTATTAATTAAGATATATTATTATAATATATGACTTCATTATTTTACAGCAAAGAGTTAATTAAAACTTATTATATGTTACTTGTTTTAATTAGTAGTAATGAAGTAATTATAACCGATTTTATAAACAGTTATAAACGTTATTAGAGAGCTTAATTTTTACCACTTAAATACAAGGATTTCTCCACAGTTATTTTTTGTCGGTAAGTATTTATTACTTATCTAATTTTCATAAGATATAGTAAGGTCAAGTTACAGCTAAAATAAGTGTCCTTCTCGTTAAAAAATGTCAATCGGATTTTTTTGTTTTTGTAATTTCATCCAAATTATTTGAGTCGTTGCACTAAAATTATTTAGTTCTGTAAACGACCTCACACATCCTGTTCTGGTGACCTGTGTATGTAATAAGGTATAATATATTTATTCATTCATTATACAAACATTTGAAACACACCTTCTTTCGGAACCAGAATAAATAAAACAAAACTAGATATCTGAAAATCTTCGAAATATCATTTGAATCGGATAGTTTATTATGTAGTCAACCTTCGTAGCCCAGTAGACTAATGATTTCGGCATTTCGTGCGGAGGTCCCAGGTTCGAATCTCGATCAGGCATGCGATTTTTTTTTACCTACCAATTTCCACCTGGCTAAAGACCACAGCTGTTGATGATACCTTCTCTTTAAAAAAAAAAATCTTTCATATATACCTGGCATAAGATTCTTTCTGTTTTTAATCATGCTTTGTAGCTAAGTCTTCAGATATAATTTAAGTATTGCATAAATCGCTTAAACTTTTATATTGGTAGAACATACAATGAATATTTTGTACGAAGATTGATTTCTTATTCCTATCTGCATTTGTTTGATACGTGGTCGAATTCACAATTATTTGTTATGAAATGTAGATAGTAGTTCTATGAACTACACACCTCGCTCTTGTACTGAATTTAACCAACTGAGCTCTACAATGAAAGTAAATTAATAATACTTAAGGATTAGATCTGTTCTCTCATCCTCAGTTTTCCAGTCTTTCATCTTGTGGGTCAGTAGTTTGGAACCCTCTTACTCACTCGAGTGTCATCCATCCTTTGTTGGTGCTACATGCATTTAGGTTTATAAAACGATATATTATTTACTGATCGATTCAACGCTTAACTCACTTTCTAAGTCCATCTATCTATTTTAATTTAATCTTACTGGCTAATCGCCTTCGATTTATGGGTAGAAATTCTCAACTTGAGTATTTCTCGGAATTTTATTAAGTTTATATAAAAGTAATTAACTAGAGTTCGTCTCTCTTTTCTTCCAAAAGAACCAGAACATATTAAATATTTCATTATTTATGTTATTCTCTATTCATCTCTATGAATTACTGTTCCTTTCTGAATAAGCTGTTTAATATTTAATCTCATTCATGGGTTTTCGTTAAAAATTACGTTTTAATCTATTTTTGCAGAATATTTATATATAAAAAATAAAGTGTGAAAAATTCAAAAAAAAAAAAAAAAATGATATTGTCGAGAAGTACCTCCTCTATAGTCATTTTTCAATGATGTTAAAATATCATAGAAATTATTTTTTGCGCTGATCAAACCATCTATAACCAGTAAACAATTAACTAATCCATATTTATATATAATATGTATTAAGTTTCACTTATTCATTCATTTTCATGTATAGTTCACTTTAATGAAAAAAAGAATGAAGCTTAAAGCTAGTAGTAGTCTGTGTGTATATATATATATATATATATATATATATATATGGAGCACCTGGCAGACGGTGACTCATTGAGTGTGGGTAAATAGTCGCATTATTCTCAACAACTGTTCTCTCCGCCATTTTAAAAAGAAAACTTTTATGAAATTCTTTATATATACGTTTGATTCGTCTAATAGCAAGAAAGAATTTGAATAAATTTTATTGAAAAAATTAATTAAAAAAGGAAAACGTGTTTTGCTGTCACTTTGTCACAAACTGATAAAATATCAAAAGAACGAATTAAAGCAAAAAAGCCTTGTTTCATTTGGTTTATTACTTCTATATAAATTACTTTTAGGCAAAATTAGAAATTTTTTTTTGTGATGATTTATGCTCAAATATAATTAAATCTTCTAAAGTGGGATATATATATATATATATATATTTTAATTCAAAATCAAATATCATTATTTTTCAAATTTTTTTTATTAGTTGATATCCCCTTATATAAAAAAATATATATATTTTTTTTTGCTTGAATCGTCAATAAGCTTAAAGCTTGTGTGTATGATGGAAATGAAATTTTGTAACGTATGAATAATAATGCCATGACTAACCGGGGAATTCGAACCCGGGACTTCCGGATCAAAGGCCAAAACCAACCCGCCACGGAGATATAAATTTAAAAAAAAGACGTTTGTATAAATTACATTAACGCATATTTATAGGTAAACATCAATTAAATTTTTTTTCTTATAACACAGTACGTTTTTTTTCTTCAGAATTATTTAAATTACATGGGGGGAGGGGGAAGGAAAATCAAATTTTTAATTTTGTATCTGACAAGAATTATTATTAATTATTAGTTAAAATTTAGTATTGCCTTACATATATGTGACAATAAATATTATCGTATACCTGCCTATATTACGTACTATGTAATGAAAAAACCCATGTACTCAATTCATTTTTTTATGACTTCTAATAGATACGTTTATACATAGTACAATATATGGTTGAGCGGTTATAATATACAATCGATTGAAACGATAAAGGCAATAGGAGGGTGCTTAGTTCGAGACCGGATCAATAATACAGTACAGTACTTTATTTATATATATATATATATCGACTAGTGTTCGCTCATACTATTCATTCGCACGTGTTTTTTTTTTTTTTTTTTTTTTTTAGTGTCACGTGATTCATGGGAAAGCCTATACAGTTTACGTAGTGTTGTGTTTATGTACGGATCGATATTCAGTCACTCGCCCTGTACTAGTGCCAGCTGCTGTTATTGCTTGTATCAAGATGCTCCACAATTAGTACGGTGTGTCGGTAGCATAAGCCCACTATTTAAAAGTTACGTGTAAGTAACACACCAACACACACATGCAAAGCCGTGGTGAGAGTTTTCTTATAATGCTACATAATGTGTACCGCTTACCGATCCCTAAGCTTTAGGTTTACTTGCCAACTGCGTGAAGCAGTCTTTTTTAATATAGTCCTTAAATGACGAGGACTGCTTTAAATAAAGCTATGTGTATACAAAGTGTTCACCTTAAAGACTATCACTTAGTTTAATCTGTAAATAATAGATTTTGGCACAGTTACATAATAATTTACAAGAGCTGTTGAAAATGATGGCCATCCACTTCTACGCACTTGTTTTTGACCGCATTTGACCATGTTCTTGGTTACTTTTGTTCACTGAATCTTGTCTATTTTTTTGGATGGCATTGGTAATGTTTGTCATTAATTTCTGCAGGGTGTGTCAACTGCTTCTATAAATGATTTCTTTTAAGTAATCCTACAGAAAGAAGTCTGGACTACTAAGATCAGGGGATTTTGGTGGCCACTTAAGAAATGATTCTTCCACTGAAAAAATTTTGCAGCATTTCCATTGTAAAGCGAGTTCTACGGAAACTACCGCTGTCTCCCAGCAATCATGCTCATCCTTTTGCAGTAAGGCTGTGAACTATTGGATAATTTCTTGATAGAAGGAAGCATTTTCAATTTAAAAAAAAAAAAAAACAACGGTTTTGTTATTCTTCGCCTTGAAACTGAACAGCATATGCCTAATTTTTTTTGTGGGAGTAGAGGAGATTCAAAGAAAATATGCGGATTTTCATAACTCCAGGTCCAGTAGTAGTTCTTTGCGATGCTCCACCAAGGTGAAACTTCGCTTCGCCTGTGAAAAGCACTTGATCTGAAATGCCTGTATGCCTCTAATGAATTTTTTGGATCTTTGACAATAGTGAACCCTTTTATCATAATTAGCATTAGTTAACTCATGGAAAACTTGTATTGGATACGGATAATTTTCAGCATTTTCCTCACGGCAATATTGGCAGAACCTAGTAAAATGTTCTTTTCCTGGCTTAGTCTCGGCAAAGATTTATGAGGAGCTCTTGTTAACTTCTACTTCCTGTGCAACCTGCGCCGTTGAAACTGATTTGTGTCAGCACGTTTGTGATCTTAACACCGAATACGTTTCATGAAATTTTTAACTGACTTCTGAATAAAAATTTTCTCACTGATTCTTCCTTTTCAGATTTATCACTGAACTTTCGCCGACACACAACTGAATTTCGTCTCTAAATAAGTATCAATCACGAATTCACGTTCTTCAACAGTTAACCCCATTTTAAGAAACAACAAGATTGTCAAGTTTGCATAATCGTATGATATACAATTGATCAAAAGCCAGTGGTTGACACAGACTGGGAATATCAAATGTGCAGGCAATAAACAGCCTTCCCAATTCCAGCTTTAGGCATATCAACATCTTCCACATTATTTTATCTATCTCGCACCAACTTATGCAGTTTAACAAAAATATGGATTTCGTATAAACTACTGAGTGATGAGGCTTCTAATGAGTTAATCACGAACATTAGGAAATCGGCAATCGTATAATGGTGTTGAAATTATTTATAGTTGGTAGACCATGGTTAATCCTGTTAATTCCTCACATTTAACAAAAAATTTTTAAATTTGTAAGTATTGCCCATATGGTGTATGACGTACGCTTAGCCAATACTAATATGATATTAAAAAAACATAATTATGGACGTATACCTACAGAGTTAAGTTTTTTATTTTTTATTTTTATCACGTAATTTATTTGTTAATAAATTTATGATAAATGTTTTAGTTATTCGTAAATCGTTCGATATTATTTAGTTCTGTAGATAGATACTTCAATCTAAAACGTAGATACTTCTCTTGTGTTTTATTTTGTACAGTGGTTATTGAAAATAATAATTAAACATGACGCAGCTGCTTTCCTTAGCACATTTCTTAGAAAATATTTATCATAATAATGATAACTCGATTTTAAAATTAAAATATTGTTTTTTAAAATGCTATTTAAACATAGATCATTCTGCGTAGCTACACTTTTCTTGTTTTATTACCATTAAATAATTTTAATAATTACGAGTTATAGCATGTGTGCCGTTAATCCGAAAAGTTCTGACTTGAATCCCGATCTGACAGTATCTTTTATACAATACAAAATTCAGTTCACTTAATTTATAAATTGACTTTAATTGGACGTTCCCCTGTTGTTTTCTTTAAAAATAAATAACATCATTAAAGGTTGTCCTAATGATTACATGTACTAACGAAGAAAATTTGGTATGCAAATTCATTACTTGCCGGAATTCAAATCTGGAGTCTCCAGACAAAATACGAAAATACGGATATGTACAAGCCACGGTAATGGTCTATATTAAATCTAATTCTATTAAATGAAGATTTCACCAATATTAACTTGAAAATCACGTGTTTATTTTAATTTTTAATTTGTTTAATCGAAACTACAGTTGGCTCTTTAATCTGATATTCTTTAGTCCGACACTTTTCGTCTAACTTTTGAGGCAATTCATGTAGTGACACTTTTTTCTTTTTTTTACTTCCTACTTTTATGCAACAAACAAATTACAAAAGGGTCTGTTGCATAGTGTAATAAGTAATTCGGAAAATACGTTTATTTTAAAATCTTAAAGTCATCGTATTTGATCTCGCACAACCATGGGAAAACATTCTTGCCAAAACAATAGTACGCTCTTGGAAAAGTTTGTGGAAAACTCATCATCATCTATTACATGTATACGAAAGAACGCAAAAAAAAAAAAAAATTGAACTAATACCGACGACATCCGAAAGTAATGATTTCAGTCCTGATGTTGAAATAAATATCATTTGGGAGTCGCTATCCCAACTGTGTAGCCAGGACGAATGAGAAGGTCTGAAACAAGACGGCGTAAATGAATGATAAGCGGAATTCAAGATGAAAATGATCAATTAATGACCGACCGGGAGATGATTGAAGATATGTTGGATCTGGACGAAGACAATGATCACAGCGAAAATGTAAAACCTTCGCCATCGATTAGTACCGTAGGTTATGAACGTATGGTTCACGTGTGTATCAAATGGGGTAAAGAAATTGTAGTGGCAGCTGACGATATTTTAACATTAAAACTTTCAACGAGAAAATAATTTTCCCATATAAGCAAAAATAAAAAAATAGGAGCATTGACCAGTATTTTTCTCTTACGTAAGGAGTTAGTTATTGTTACTTTTTTTAATCTAATTACATCAGTTACTCATATTAATAAATGTATATGAATGTAAGTAACGTTTTTTGTTGGTTATTCCATTGAAATTAGGGTAATTACAAATTCCGGTAATCCGACAACAGGGCTGTCAATATGAGTCGGATTATCGAGAGCCTACAGTATTTTCTAGTATCCAGAGGCCTGCTAGGGAAGAGTTTTCAAAAAAATATTTAGTTATATGTCAGTTCATTCGTGTAACAAATCTTTTTCACATGAAATGATCATGTAAACTCTAGATCCAAACTCTGTATCCATATTAACAGAAAATTGAGACCGGGGCTATTTATCTAGGTGGTAATTACATTTACAATAGATATATTTAAAATTCAAATATTTTTATTATAAATGTATTGAGAATTGACGGAGAATGTCATTTTAATAATAAAATCTATTTTTCATAATTTTGATCATTTCATAACTGTCCATTATTTTGGGAAAAAATGTTGGAATATAACTACTACTCATGTGGTGAGGATTTTTTCTCCTTTAATTAATAAGTTTTGTATTTAGTTACCTATCGTAATGGTCTGACGAAAAACGGAGTGTAAGGCGTATCGGGTTTAGGTTATGTGGTGCTCATTCACATTCATATATATCATCCTCGGAAGAAATACCTTACGATAGTTCCGGAAGCTAAACAGAAAAAAGAGAAAGGTTATGTGGTGCGAAGAAGCTGCATTATTTAGCCGCCTCCGCTTCTGGTTAGACCAACACTCTCTTTTATCTGTTTAGCCTCCGGAACTACCGTTAAGGTATTACTTCAGAGGATGAATGAGAATGATGTGTATGA
>JAAAKQ030064659.1:4163-15670 GCA_010016005.3 Zanna intricata
AACAACATAAGGGCTAAATACAAATAAACCTCCTTAGAGCACTTATTTAGTGAGTCAAAAAGGTATCGCTTTTAACATTTTTGAGAGATAACTTTTTTATAGTACAATACACAAGAAACTTTTGGTACTTTATGATTAAATGGAGACCACCTCAACAAAGCATGCTAAAACTATAACATTAGAGTCATTTGTTATCTATGTCGAAGAAAATACTTTTCTTAACAGATATGCGCTTATTGCAGTAAAGGTTAAGTTACTAAAGTTACAAGATTAAGATAAGGTCAAGTTAAGTTTAGGTTATGTTAAGGTCAAAAAAAACCAAAAAACATAGGGGCACAGCGGACACTATTTAGATTCGTATCTGGCTGAATACATGTGGCAAACAGCGGCAACATATTCAATGGGCTCCTCAGCGACATTGTTAAGTTTTGAGACTCTGTTCAAGCATAAAAGTAGTTTGTAAAATTTTGTAAATAAAGGCCTATTCTGTGGGTACATGTTAAAAAAATTACAAAAAAGATTTTGTAATTAAAATGTTAAATTATTTTTTTGGTTTTTGAGTAGTTTTTTTTAAAAACATCATTCTTACTTCTGAAACTAGGTGGCCTATATTTAATCAAAAAGCACCAAATTTTTTTATTTGCAAAAAAACATCTACAGAAACACTGCAAGTTGAGTAAATTTGTGATTTTTATCATCAGCCTCACAAAGTTATTTGAAGCTAAAATTTTCGTTTTTTTTTTAAATTAGTTTTCAAAAATTAAAAATTTAATATATAAATTTAGGGGTAAGTATATCACCATTAATATAATTTATGGTAAAATTACTGAACATACATATAAAAATTAATTCAAACTCTGTATACCATCCATACCTCTTGAAAAAAGTACCAAAAAAGAAATTTCACCATTTTCCATGTTCAACTTTGTGGATAATTTTCTCATAGAAAGAAGAGAGATGGATAAATAAACCACACTGGACCAATCTTTCACCTTGAGAAAATATGAATAATTTGCTTTTTGTTTCATCCTTCTAGAAGCAATAATTTTTTAGTTATGATTTTTTCCATAAACCCTTACAATCACAAAATAGGTGTGCGCATCATAATAAAAATGGTGCCACAGGTAAACCTTAAATAAAAAATAAATTGTTTTAAGGTCCTGAAACATAATTCATACGTTTCAATTTTTTTTCAATTGGTCACGCAAGGATGCTTATATTTTTTTGGGACACTTCAAATGGATTGACCTTTTTTATATTAATTGAGGTTATATGGCTTCTTTTAATTTTACTTTAAATGTACCTTATGACCTTGGTATTTTACAATTAAAGGATTTAGAGTTCAAAGCTATCTATAAAAATACATCTTAAATTTTGTTTACATTTATATTGTTTACAATAATCGGTTGAACTATGAAAGATAGAAATAATTAAACATTGCGTAATGTAAGTTCACATCGAAAAAAGGTTATGTGGTTTCCAAAGCGTCATATTCAAATGATTTTGGTTATTTACTCGATATAGTTTTTCCTTTACGTACATTTGTTTGTATTATTTGTAGTAAATACGATAAAAAATCAAACTATTAATAAATAGTTAATAATGCATAATTTCTTATTGGACACACCATCAAGCAATAAACGCAAAGAAAACTTTCAACCAAGCTTGCGAGAAATTAGTGTTTATTTAATATTACAAAACGTAGAATAACTTAAACATACACAAACCGCGATAATAAAAACTAAGTGATTAAAATCTCAGTATTCAACAAGAAATATACTTAATTAAAAACGTGAAAACAAACATTAAATACCAGATAAACAGTACACATTCAAGATATCTTTACATGACTTCAGGTTCCCGTAACCAGATACCTTTCTAGTTCATGGTGCCTCTAAGAACCTGCACTAATCTTCATTGCAAATAATTAATTTAAAACTCAAATAACAAACATAATTGAATTAATTTACCTTTTCTGCACTGACGCCTGTCCAACTGTCATATTAAAGATCACTCACTTCAACATAACCAAAACAACGTTGGAAAAAAAAACTAAATTAAAACGATAACCATTCACTGCCTCTACAATTGTCGTACGAAATAATAGTTAATCAAATATGAATAATTATTTTTTCAGATCCTTCCTATATCTATCATATCATCCTTCCTATATCAGGGTGATGTGATTAGCATACTTCAACGATACTTCTATTTTGACTTCCAGCATAATTTATTAACAGGCATTAAGGAATGCGCAAAGTAAAACATAACCGTGAAGATAAGGACTGTGTTCTCCACCAATGTACTGTATATAGGAACATTTTTAATGAATTTTCTTAGAGGGTTGTAAATGCTATAAAAATATGTTTTAATGGTTAGTTATTTAATCAGTATTTGATTTAGATATGCAACTTCAAACATGAGGAAAAGCTATATCTTACGCACCAATACAGCAATCTTTCGTAGCTAATTAATGTGAATTTTTATAACTCCTTGTCTTTTGTACGCGGTACATTTAATTTATAGCTTAAAGGATTCCCCATGAAGATCTTTACTTGTACGATCAATTTTGTAATGACGTTTTAATACTATTAATTAATAAAATTTTTGCAGGTAATATGGGCAGTTTCTGAAATTTTATTCGAAATTCTAAAAGATGGTAAGTGTGAACCCCGGTTAGGCGTATCATTTTGACACGCTACAAAATTGATCTATCGTATAAAATTACTGTAAGCCTATAGTTTAAATTAGTATTTTAAAACAAATGAATATTTCTTAAAATTTTTATGAGGTTTTGAGATTTTATTAATTTCAATTATTCAAATACAATATTATAAAACACGTTTTATCGAAGCAATGAACTTAAGAAATGTCTTATATTATTGATTCAAATAATTATTTTCATAAAACAAATATAAATTGTTGTGCATATATAATACATTCAAATTTGATACAATATTTTATTGATTCAATAAACAGCCTTTTTGGATAAATTAAATATTTATTTTAATTAAAAACGCTTTTATTGTTTCTATTCGATAATCGATTTACGATAAACTACTATCAAACTAGACAACAGTTTAGTTATAGATGTACTTGCCTTTAGAAATTAAGGAATCTCACTGGAATAAATTTTATGAACGTCCACTTATCACTACCGACGCAATAGCAATAATAATGGTGTGTAATGTAACCGCTCTATTATAATTAGGCTAATTTTACATCAACGTTTGAGCCGCAGCGGTCAGACTGCTTTTTTAAAACATATTGCAATGAATTGGTCGTGTTTACTTCAAAGCGGTTGACGGTTCGACCGCGATTCAACCACAACATTTCGAGGTTGAACCGCTCGACCGCTGCTCCGCTATCTTATCAAAACATACATGTTTCAATCTGCATGTTTACATCAAAAATGCCAACCGCTCTCAGTCTCTTGATTTTGTCAGTTCTGACTGAGAGACGGTCAGTCGACAAATCTGAAGTCCAGCAAAATGTTCGATACTGAAAAATTCATTGTTTTAGTGCAAGAAAAATCATTATGGGGCATACATTCTAAAGAATATTCTGATAGAGACATGAAAGATAATGATTGGAAAGAAATATCGAAAACTATAATAACAAATTGGGATGAATTGTGTCAGAATGAAAAAAATACGGAAGGTGAGTGTTCTGAATAATTTTTTTTTTTTTTCATTTTGTTTATATCATTAGATTTTTATTTAGTTGTATTTTTTCATTTTTATATACTTTTATACAATAAAATAAGAAGTAGTTGTATGAAATCATTTCAACACTGTACTGCCAATCAATCTGCCTTCAGTGGTAAGAAAATAATTTGCTAAACATTCCCTTATTTGATAGGAATTCATATTTGACCTTAAATTGCAAATAGTTACTGGTTCAGTGTCACAAGTAAGGGTGTCAGAAAAGTTGTAGCCATACTTTCGTCTAACGAAGTTATGTAAGACACATGCAACTTTCGTTACGATTTCGACTAACTCCGGTTCCACTGACATCGCTGTATGCAGTACTCCCCATTTGTTAGATAGGATGCCAAAGGCACATTTGACAAATCTTCTGGCACGTGTAAGTCTGTAATTGAATACTTTATGAGTGGCCATTAAATTTCGCCTGGGATAAGGCCTCATTTATATTATGGCTTAAATCAAAAGCTTCATCGTTAACAATAACATATGACATTGGTGGGTAAATAGTATTCGGCAATGGTAAATCAAGTTGACTGTTAGGTAGCCTGGGTCGCAAAATTGATTGTTTGAAAATATGGCAGTCACCATCTCGACCGTAGGCCCCGATATTTACTGCTGTGAAACAATAATTTGCGTCAACTAGTGCTAGTAATACTAATGAAGAATAATGTTTGTAATTAAAGTATGACGAACGAAGTTGTACGGGGCTTTCATGCGTATGTGCTTGCCGTCCAAAGCCCCTATGCAATTTAGATAATCTGAATATTGAAGTAATTCATCAGATATTTTCAGCCACTGTTCTTGTGTAGGTTCCGGTATTTAGTTGTGTAATAATCTCTTACGAATGGCATTACAAACATCTCTTACAATGAAAGAAATCGTTGCGGTGCCGATTAAAAACAGATGCTTTAAAGCAGTCAATGATGAACCTGTCACCAAATATCTCTAATAAACAAAAGGAAAACGTTCATTTTTTATATTTAGGCTAATAAAAAATAATCATTTAAATTTGATATCACTTCACCATTTTTTTTTCTTTTCAGTTAAACAACCTCAAAGTAAATGGAAAAATATTAAAGACAATTTTCATAAGGCTTTCCTGTCATAACAGCAGATCAAGACAGTTTCAAGTCGAAATATAAAGAAAAAATACTTTTATTACAACCAACTTTCTTTTCTGTTGCCCGTTCTCCAAGATCGGCCGATATCTAGTAGTTTAAGTTCTGGCACTACACCTGATGAATGAAACATAAAATGTGATCCTTCAGTTGAAGATCCTACGTAGACAACTCAAACTGCGTCATTTAAAAAAGATATATCAGGCACATCAGTCTCCAAAAAAAGGAAGAAATCAAATAAAAGTATACAAGAACGATTACTGGAAATTTTGTCTCAAAAAGACAACAGTGATAGATTAAACAAGATGATGATCAATATGTATTGTTGTCTCTTCATTCCAGTTTAAAACAAATTCCAGTTCAAAATAAAATGATGGCAAAGATTGAAATTATGCAGATACTTCAGAAGTACAATACACCATCAGATCAATTTCAACCAGGATTTTCACAGCCGTATACATACTACAGCCAAGGTTTTCCGTCGAATACACATGCAGGAAATATGTATAGTGGATACATTTCAACATCAAATCCACCTACAGAGAGTTCGCAGACTCCTACTTATTCATCTGAAAATTCATCTGATTTTTCTCATGTCACCAACAATTCTACATAAATCTTACGAATTTTCCTAAATCATATAAAAGTTTGTGTGACGTTCATAATAGTAAAAAAACTTACTGCATATTACTGTAAAAATGTAATTGCTGTTCAAATTGTATAATTTTCTTGTTACTAAGTTTGAAGTAAATAAATTTATGTACATACCTTAAAATAACTGTCAGTCTTTCTTGAGGTGTAATGTCATCCCCTCTTTGGTTTTCTTCACAATGTCACTTCCTATTACACATAAAAGTTCGTCAGACGATTTTATAGACATTCTATAATAACTAAAGAATTCTTCGGGATATTTTCTATAATAACTGTACCTCATATAAAACTTGCCCAAAAGTCTTTTGCAAATTAACGGATGTATCCAATGTCTCCTCTTCGTTCTTCTATTCCTTTCCAATAATGAAACAGCCGTGATTATCTCTTTATCGTTTAGTTCAATCATTTTTTACGAATAGGAGACTTGACCATCTGTACAATGATTATATACCATTACTCAAACTAATGACGACATTGACAACTAACTTTTTTGAATAGGTTGTTACGTAACAACCACCAAGGTTGGATCACTATGAAATTGGAATGTTTTTTAGCAGCGGCTCAAACACTGATGTAAAAGGAGCGTTAGAGGTAATAAGCAAATCTATGCAAGTTCAAACACACGTTAAAGCAGCACCCTGCTCGTGTGCTAATGCTATTCTGTTCAGAGAAGTATATGCATGTTCAAACAAGTTCAAGCAGCATTCTTTGCAAATTCTGTGTTAATTTTTTGATAATAGTATAATATTTTTAGCTTTTAGACACGAATAATATAAATACGCTACGCACTGTAAATTTTTAGCGATCAAAAAAAATCGATATGTAAAATGGGTATTTTTCTTTTTCTGTTTAGAACCACCGTAAGGTATTATTTCAGAGGATGAATGAGGATGATATGTATGAATGTGAATGAAGTGTAGTCTTGTAAAATCTCAGGTCAATCACTAAATTGGGTATTTAACACATCAATATTTTTCTAATTCTTACAGCCAAAATGTAAGACAAACGTCCGGATTGCCCACCCCTAGAGTGGGCGCTGATAACAACAAACAAAGAAACCCATACACCATTTTTTTTTTTTTTATAAAGAATGATTTTGATGGTATTTGTTGAGCTATAACTATTTGATTTTAAAATTTATTTATCTATCTATTTTGGCGTTGTATGTGGAGTTCTTTTCTAAAATCATTTCGAAAAATTGGTAGAAAATCTACAGGTGTGATGCGAATGTCTACATCACATTTACATGAGACTATGGAAGAGTGGGAGGATCTATTTTACGATGCTATACTACTTTAAAGTTCAGATCTGCTTTTGAATATGATCCTCATCTGGATTAATTAATAGTAAAAATTTACTAGTTGGTGGTATGATTAAAATATGCAACAGTGGTTTACAAAAAAATGAAAAGATGAAACAGCTGGCATGTATGGTTCTGGTGGGAAACTAAATATTCAGTAAATTTGGGTTTGCAAATACTCTTCAGATAAATATTTAAAAACTATTTTAGGGTTTTTTTTAATTCTGATTTTTTAAGTGGTGCGAAGAAGATACAGGGCACTGTGGCTCAACCAACACATCCACTGCCACTGTAACTGTGTGTGTGACTGGCTACACATCTTCGGTTTCTTGACTAAAGAACATTAAATAAAATAACTGACTGCTATGGGAAACGCAAGTAAACCATATAGCGCAAGCAAAGCTGTGATGGGGAGCTAGTATTTGAATAATTGAGAATGAAAGTAAACCTTTCAAAAGCCAAAGTATCAAAACACCCACACTATTAAATTCTATATAATTAAATTATGTTGTTTGGTATAATTTGTGAGTATTGTAATTAGCAATTCTTACACGAATAAATTTAATTGTTGAAATGTTAGAATTTTTAATTTACTAAAAATTGATTCTCATGGATTGTATTTAATTGCACCAAAAGAAGGGGCATACGATGTAAATAATATTTTTTGTGGGCTTAATCTTAGGCACTATAATCATTTAATGATTTTAACTATTGTCAAAACCTGTACATATTAGAAACCCTTTATTATCACTAAGAACTTTTGAAAGAAGTAATTTGAATTTAAACATGTAAACAATTGAATATTTTAATAATATTTTTAAATATATTAATTTTAATTAATAAGTAATTTAAATGTATTTTAATCTAATAATGTCTTTAACAAAGATTGTGTTTTGTAGAGAATAAAAAAAGTTTATTAGTATAATTTAAATGTTGTTTTAATGAACTTAAATTTATAACATATATAATTAATTGTAGTTACTGTCATAATTATTTTATTATTATAATGTTTAACAAATATAAACAACAAATAAATATATGTGTTCAGTTGTTATATACATCACCATAGAAATAAATTTCCAAATTATAATTTTTAATTACTTTTTAGTCTAAAAATCATGTAATCAATCATATCAAAACAGATTAAATGCATGAAATTAGATTAACTGGTATAATAATTATTAAGACTACCACCAATGCAAAAGGCATGACCATATTTGTTATGCTGCATGTCAAGTATGGTCATCCCTTTTATCATATCATCATAATGAAAATTCATATCCAAGAAACTTGCAAAAAAATTGAGGAGTTGCATTGGAATAATGAAATGCAATCCAAGTTCAAAGAAATATGGAAATTTACGAAACCTTCAAAATCTCAGGTTATAGAAGATGTAGATAATAAACTTCTTACCTAATATTCAGAGATTGGAGGAGGAAGATAAGAAGAGTATTGTTGCAACCTACATCATTTTGACCAAGCAGAGCTCACACAGGTAGGTTTAGTATTTAAGAGAGAATCAGAAATTCTCAAAAAGGAGATGCGGAAAGAAATTGGGAGACCGGACACCAGGCCTAGATAGCATAATAGCAGAAATGTTCGATGCATCAGATGTATTGGGTGTTAAAACTATGCTCCAGACTTGTAAATTCATATAATTAACTGGCAAATGGCCTAATGAATGGACAACTTTGGTGTTCATATCTCTGCATAAAAAAGGCTGCGTACAGTGCTGTGAACGATGTTCATATCTCTGCATAAAAAAGGCTGCATACAGTGCTGTGAAAATTATACAACTACTTTTCTGATTTCACATGCAAGTAAAATTTTGCTTTATATTCTGTGTGAATATCTATGAAACTATCTGGACAGAGAGATTCCTGCAGAGTAAGCAGGATACATCAAAGAAAAAAATATGAGTGAGCAAATTCTAATTATTAGATGCTGATAAAGAAAACCAAAAAGTTCAATACTCTTCTCATAATATGCTTCCTAGATTACGCCAAGGCCTTCAACTCAGTCAGATGGTAAGATCTGTGCCAGGTATTGAAGAAGATAGGTAATCCTGACCATCTTGGAACCCTCATTTGAAAACTATATGTAAAGAACAGCACAATGGTTAGACTGATAATGACACTATGGAGCCTGTTTACCCATCTAGAGAAGTATGAGAAGGACGTATTCGATCTCTGACCTCATTCAACATTTACGGTGAATATATAATTTGGATAAACTTGAAAAACTGTTATAGTGACATACAAATAGGAGAGCGGCAGATAACCAACTTAGGGTTTTCTAGCTATATGACTATCTACAGGCTCTGAAATTGAAATGAAGGAGATTCTCATTTGAGTTCACCAAGGAAGTGAGACACTAGGGCTGAAATCAAACATTGGAAAAAAAAAAGTTGCGATCATAGAGCAACAATCTTCTAGTCAGTGATGCATTGTTTTTTTTGCAAAGGTGTAGTGTTTGAATATATTTAAGATCCACAACAAATAAAAATGAGGGCTCATCGTTGAAATAAGAAGAATTATCTTGATAGTTGACGACTTTGAAAAGATAGGACAGTTACGAGGAACATAAAGTTGAGACTCCTTAAGGTACTAGTCTTTGCAGTAGTCATGTATGGTGTTGAGATCTGGGCCATCAAACCCTGAAAGACTGGAGGAGAATTGATGCATTCAAAACGTGGGCCTACAGAAGAATACTCATTGATTCGAATGACAGATAGCTATGAGCTATTGCAAGAAATTGTCAGCAAGTTATGAATTGGGTCACCAGCTTTCAAATAAGCCAGGAAGGATTACTGATGATGATATTTCTCATCTGCTAATTACTTTACATACTAATGTTATTTAAAGAACATAAAAATAATAATTAATGAAAATATAAAAAAACATACAAAACAAACATTTTCTAATTTGTAACACTGCTTACATTAAGCTACTCTAAAGATTAAATTTGTTTATCAACTTTTGTGTGCGAGATGGAACTTACCTTAAATATGTAACTGTATCATTTATTGATTTAAAAGAATAAAATTTTGAAATAATAATTCTAACCAAATATTATAATAAAATTTTTTTAAATTTATTTTAAAACATTTTCATTCAGCTTAGCAATTCAAGAGTTACCGAGGATGGCAACAACAAAAAATGTGGCAATAAAAATGTTTTCAAGTAAGTTTTTTTACACTTTATTATAAAATTTCATTCCGTTTGCCAATGCAAAATTTTATATGTTTAAATTAATATAAACACAATCTCTTTGGTAAAACAATGACAAAATAAAATGTTCCACTTCTCATCATTTAAATAAATATATTATAAATTAAATATATTATTTACTTATCATTAAACTGAAATTTGCTTATTAAACCATAATAACCTAATTTATTTTAGTATGATGGTAAAGTATAATTCTGCACTGTTAACATAAGGCATACGTCTTTTGTTTGGTTTCTGATTTGAGTTACAGCTAAAAGTGAAGTTTCTTCTTCACTCTAAAGATTAAATTCATAAAATTACTTTTTTGTAATCTTATATTCATGTATTTGCCATCTCCTAAATTTTAATCTAATTAATAAAGCCTCTTTCAATCCATTAGTAATTTATTCTCTGAAACTACAAATAAAAATGTATAATTAATATCTTAATATTATTAACATTAATACTATTAATATTGTACAATTAGGTGTTCCAAAAACAACTACTCACAATATTTAAAAAGAATAATTGTAGATATTACATGAAATTTATCCATAAGATAAAATTAAATGATTTGAATTGGCTACAGATATTTTGGACTGGTT
This sequence comes from Zanna intricata, assembly GCA_010016005.3. Taxonomy (NCBI): domain Eukaryota; kingdom Metazoa; phylum Arthropoda; class Insecta; order Hemiptera; family Fulgoridae; genus Zanna; species Zanna intricata. The sequence continues at coordinate 14,754 of JAAAKQ030064659.1, forward strand.
AGATTGTGATGAGGAATCTTTAGATAAGTTTTTTTTCAACAATGAAGCTAAAAGTTTCAAAATGGGTAACAGGCATAACTTCGAAATACAGAGAATTGAAGTTCCACATATCATTATGGAATATCAACATGATGGCCCAGAAGTTATTGTATATGATTTACAATTGGATGAATTAGAGTTATCAGTTCCTTTTTTTTGCTGAAAAAAAATTAAGGGGAAATAACTTCCTGGATATACATTGTTCCCAAATACAAGTAATTCCATTCTCCAGTTAAACAGAGCTTTTCCACATTTTGCCACATTTGTATGGGATTACCTAAACAAAACATTTGATGAGTTGGGCACTAAAAATGGAACATGATGTCACCACAGCCTTCAAATCTTACCCCTATGAATTTTTATTTGTGGGACTATGGAAAGACTCATGTACTCTGTTCAAATAAGAAATTTGAACCGCTTAAAAGTACAGATTGTGGTTGATTGATGCTGTTTTATCTTGCACCAGTTGTTCTTTGTCATATATGGGAAGAGACTATCATCTTGATGTTTACAGAGCAATTAAAGGAGTGGATATTTAAATCTATAAAAGTAAGGTTTTTGGAGAGTTCATAATTTTGATATACACTTAATGTTTTGTCATACTTTGTTCCAAAACTATGACTGTTTGAAACCACACCATTTTTTTATGGACATACTGAACCTGTGTTGAGCTTAGAAATTCCTTTCAAAAGAAACCTAATCGTAGTTTTAAGATCCTGATCCCTGTTTTACATCTATTGCAGGGCATCTTACAACACAACATTATTACATGCTCAGTGGAATTTTTTTTAATAAAGTAATTTTTTCCAATTGGATTATATAAAAGTTTGTTAATGTTATTTTATCTTTAAAATATACACATGGAAAAAACCTGGCGA
>JAAAKQ030064681.1:0-15669 GCA_010016005.3 Zanna intricata
TGTATAATTTATTCGAAGGTATATGTACACTTGATTTTATTTTATAATTATACGCATGCCGCTATTACGTTATTGCGGAATATACATTTTAATATCTGGGATGTGCCACAGTTTCCTGTTTTAAACAACCGATGTGAATTAGCTGTATGTCTTCATTCAGATTAAACTTATTTACAGTTGAAAGTAATTTTTTTAATTCTTCCCAATTTTTTATAAAAATCTTTCCAAAGATGTAGATTTGAATTTATCAAAATTTTAAGAGCAATAAATGTCTGAGACTAATTGTTCACCCAGTTTAAACCTTAAATTACTGTAAAGTAAAATATAAAGTAAATAAAATGTAATAAAAATTGTTAATGCATTTTGCAGTAAAAGAAATTACAAAAAATATTTAATACGTAAAGAATTAAATGTATTGTTTCATGCTTGGAATTCTTATTTTATTTTCTAAATAGCAATAATTCTAATAATTTTCATTACTAATAAAAAAATGTCCAAACAATTCATTTTCTTATTGAATACATTAAATGAAAACCTTTAATCTTTTATTAGTTTTAATGATTTTCATTAAACTTTAGTAGAATTTTAGAGATTAACAGAGAGTTCATAACGAGTTTAATTTAGTTTTTATTTTGCCATGATAATCGTGTGATCACATAATTCCATGCAGGGAATTCAATATATGTGAGTTGTTAAAACTGTATTTTAATTCTATTTAACAAACTTTATTGAATGAACATGGGATTTGTCAGATAGATGCTACTAAAATTTAAGCTGGAAATATTACAGGGACATATATGTTTGTTACAAATAAATATAACATGATCAGTGTATTTAGAAAAGAAAAAAATGACAATAATCCGTAAATAATTTTCTTGATGACAGATTAATCCATATTGGAGTGATTTATCATAGAGGTTATAAAAGAAAGTGACCTAGAGGATTTTTGGTTTAAAGTTCATGATGATTTATAGTTTAGAGGTCCATATTAAAGTAAGTAATGTAGCTGAAGAATGATAATGTAATTAGACACATTGAATAGCATCATTTAAGTTCTATTTGGCACCTGCATAAATTTTCATCTTAACGAAGTTGTTATGTATAAATCATATGTCTAAAAAAAAAATCCATAAACTGTTACATACATTGCTATGTTTATGAAAGTCCGCTATTTTATTGATTGAAAAAAAAAATTAAAACAACCAAATTTTTAAATTATTTAACTTCTGATGAAATTTACTGTTATTGCTTTTCAAAAAGGCTGTCTTATATCATTAGATAATGTAATTCAATAATTACAGTAATGTTTTCCAAATTTTCATTAGAATTAAATACTTTCATGTGGGTGCAACTGGAGCCCAACTAAGCCAGTCTGAGATTTTTTTTCAATGCTTTCTTTACATTTCCAACAAATTTCCTCTCTTAAGAATTGTAATTGCATTTTGTATTAAAAATATTTACCAAAAGTATTTAATGCATAAAGAAAATATCCATTGTTTCATATGCTTGGACAAACTACTTTAATAATATTTTTTTCAAGTTCAAGATAAGACTTGTTTTTTTATTAAACAAAGTATAATTTCCTGAGGTAATAAATCCTCTTGCCAAGTCCTTTTCAGATTCCATGCATGTGAATTTTTTATGGTAGCTTGGACTGCATACCCAGCAAAATACCTGTAAACAAAATCACTTTACTAATAACCATAACTGAACTGAAACTACTGGACGATACCTAAATTTAGGCTTCCAATTTAGTGTCATATTTATATAAAATTAATGTAGACAATAAAAAAATATGACATAAATTATCTCAAATTCTTCAGTAGGCCTATTAATTTTAATATTAGTAACTTATTTAAAAAAAATAATTAAATAAGTAATGAAATTAAATTTATTGCTAAAAACATTCTTCCAAGGTGGTTGTATGACGTACCCAGTACACCCTCTTCATACACTTCATCTCTTTCATCAACTATTTAATAACATCGGTAGATCAAAATTTTTTTGTCAATATCTGGGATGTTCCACAGTTTCCTTTTTAAAAGAACTGATATGAAATAGACGTATTCATTCGGATTCAAGTTATTTACAGCTGGAGGTAATTTGTTTAAAAATCTTCTTAAAGATGTAGATTTGAATTTATAGAAATTTTAAGTGCAACAAATAATGTCTGAGGTCTTTTACCAGATTTAACCACTGACCAGTTTTTCAGTCAGTTTAAACCTTAATTTGTTCTTTTAGACTTTCTTTCTTTTTCTGTTTAGCCTCCGGAACTACCGTAAGGTATTACTTCAGAGGATGAATGAGGATGATATGTATGAATGTGAATGAAGTGTAGTTTTGTACAATCTCAGGTCAACCATTCCTGAGATTCAAATTGGATTTCAATTTGTTTAATTGAAATCCAACCACCAAAGAACACTGGTATCCACGATCTAGTATTCAGATCCGTATAAAAGTAACTACCTTTACTAGAATTCGAACCTTAGAACTCTCGACTTCAAAATGAGCTGATTTGCAATGCCGCGTTATCCACTAGACCAGCCTGGACCGCTGTTTTTTTTAGACTGGATTGTCTGTATTTGGTTATTTGCAGAATCTGTTGGAATTAGAGTTAAATCTCTGAGCTATGTTTAAAAAATCTATTAAATTATTTAATTTATTTGAAAATATGGCATAGAATTTAGTTTTATCATTCAATTCACCTGCTTACTGCTGTGTGCATTGCTGCAGATACAGGATTGCTAAATACTGTTATAATTAATTTAAACTTTTTTTTTTTTTAATTAGTGTAGGAACAAATGTTTCAGTTAAGTTTGATGCTTTCCTAGTCTTATCAGATAGGAATCAAGGGATTAAAACTCATTTAAATCCTGTCATTCTGCTATATCACAATTTATTAAATTTGGGCAATATTATGACCATCTTTTCCTGTTGTGATTAATTATTTCTTATACATTTAATTAAATGTGGTACATTATAAATAACAAATATCTTACTATTGTACCATGAAGTAAGGTCTTTTTAACTGGATTTTGATCTATTGTTGGATCCTTGATCACTTACATGTACATTTAGTCCAATTACTCAAAAATTTTAACTGTACCTAGTACAATTTTATATAGTTTTTAATTTTTTAGTGATGCCTCATGACAGATACTTTTCACTTTTAATAACAGCCCTAATCATGAAAACTAAAATACTATTTGGCAGGGATAAGGTTTCAGCCCTCTTCTCCCAGCTCTTGAAAATCTTCCACAATATTATCCTTCACATTACATTTTTTTTTTTGTTATTTAAGGGGGGAACAATGCTAAGACATTATTATCGCCTGTTCACATTACATACCAGAGCCCATTTTATGTACAGTTCATAAAGTAAACAGTAGTTTGTTTTTCATTTTCTGTCATACATTCCACTTTTTGCTTTCACAGGATAAATAAATTTTTACTTATTTCTGGTTTTAAATTTTAAATTCGCAGCCATCTTGCAATGGTTAACTGAGCAGGAATTACAAAACCATCATTACACATCTGTTCGCATAAAATTGATTGAGTTTTAATACAGTTTTAGCATCTACTGTTTTTCATTTTTGCTCCTCAGTATTTCATAATTCTTAGAGTGATGCAATTGGGTCTAAAAAATAGAGACAGTGAAAGTAATAAATAATTTTTCGTTTCTTTTAATAGCATCAGTTATGGTTAATACTTTTAGATATTAATTTCATCAGTCTAATAATAATTTGTTCTTATCTTTTTTTAATTCTGATGTTTGTTTTTAAATAACCTTTTCTGTGGCAGAAGATTTTATCTTACTGAGATTTGTGCATCAGGTTTTAACAAGTTTCAGTTTTTTCAAGCTAATGTTGAAAAACCAAGCGAATGCGAAGATCATTTCCAAAACTGTTGTTTGGATTTGATGGTTGTGGAGATGGCATAATGTATCTTAATGTATATTCATCAGTGTAATATTTATTATTCAGGTACCAAATTTTTCTGTAATAATATTTTCATGTTGTTTATAAAAGACAATTGCAGACAATGTTTTTCACAAACAACTCTTTTTTTTTAAATTTTTTGTGCAGAAAATTAATTATGCCATCATTTGCATAGTTTTTTTAATCTATAGTTCACAAATAGAAGGCCTTTCTAATGAAAACAAAAAAAAAAAAAATATGACACAATGGAAACTCTGCTTTAATGGCTGAGCAAACACTAAAAAACTCATATGTTTGTTCACCATATTAATATTATTTATTACGTGTAAGTATAAGTTTAAAGGTTGAAAAAATTCCATTAAATTCAAAGAATTCTCAAATCCATTTAAAAATTTAACAAAAACAAAATTGATAAGCACTTAACCAAACCGAACCATCCATAAATTCAGTCATAAAGGCTACCAACAATAATTAAAATCATAAAACTTGGTACTAAGTAATAATTTTAAATAAAACCCTCTCATCCACTCAGAACATGAAGTTAACTGCTACTTTCGTAGTAAGGGATTGATTTGAGATAAATGGTATTATTATAATAATACAGTAAACAATTGGTAGTTATATTTTTATATAATTTGTTTACAATACAGACAAAAAATGCAGTAAGTAGCTAGATTGATATAACACTAACAAGACAGATTCCTTTCTTAATAAAACAATATTAACAACTCATATCATTTGTATATTTTCAGATGATTAATTAAAGCTTATTATTATTATATTGCTGAACCAGCAATCAGAGTCTATATTCATAAAACTTTATTCTAATGACATCGCCACTCTGTTGTAAGTCTATTTTTTAATTAACAAACTTATTTGTTTATTCATTTTGTAATCTAATAAACATAAAGTTATCATGAATACTTCAAGATGACTGATTAGCCATATTTGTTTTGTTTGTTAAAAAATTTTACAAATGAATAAATTAAAATAATATTAATAGTAAACAAAAAATTTACTTCCTTTAATTTTAGAAATTGAATGGATATATTTTATACATAGAAAGCGTAATTTTATAGGACGTGAAACTTGCAGTCTTCTGACTGGTTTGCATCTTATCATAAAACTGGAATTTTTCTGGAAACAACTTGACAAGTGTAGCCCATCAATAACTCACATTATTTGGTCACAGGGCTTTGTATTGGGTATCAGATCTTACATTTTAAGAATGGCCTACTAAATCGATACACAAAAAATGCCACACTTTGTTATATTAGACAGTTATTCTATTATAGATTTATCTAGATTCAAGGCTGTTAGAAAAAAAAACAATTCTTTCATTAATTATAACATTAATTAATAACTATGTTTGATGGAAACTGAAAATTTTGTCATGTAAAAGGAAGTGGGATTGTTAAAAAGCTTGGAAGATGAAATCCAAGAAAAATTGTGTTCTTGAAGATTATAAGGTGGAACAAAACCATTCACAGAATTTAATTTGATCAATTACATCACCCAAAGGTTCTAATGAATTAATGTTCATGGAGAACATGAGTATGTTGGTAAATGACTGCAGCTACCCCTACTAAAAAATTCAATTTTATTAATAGGATGATTTTGAAACAAAAGTGAAAAATGTTTCAGTGATAATTTTGAATTGCCACCACTACAATGATTTCGCCTATTCCCTTTAGAATTAAATGTTAAAAATTATTCTGATACGAGTAGCTTATATTTTGTTTATTAACATTGTTGAAATTAAATAAAAATGAGACAAGTACTTTTAGACGTATGAATAATCAAATCTTCAGTTTGGCAATAATTAAACTGGCCAAAACACATAAGTGTCTTTATTGTTTATTGGATACATGACTATATAAGGAAGTTATTGGCTCACAGAAATGTAAAAATCTAACATTTCTTTAATAAAAAAAAACTAAATATGAATACTAATATTAAGAATATAAAAAACACACTCACAAATTTATTTTAGTCTAATTCACATAGATAAATCAATTCACATACATGAACAAATTCATTAAATAAAAAAAAAAGATTAAAGCACTCTTCTAACTATTTTTAAATAACATTTACAAAAATCTTGCAAAACTAGATCTTATTAAATTGTTGCCTTTATTTAAATTAATTTTAAATTATTATATCATAAATAGTACTCAGATGTTAACTAAATAAGATATAAGATATTAACAATCATAAGATATGCAAACCAACTCATTTTTATTTAAACCCTGTTATTAGTAAAATGATATCATAGACACAGAATGATTAATAGCAATAATCATAATTATGGTAATGAGTGAGTTGCTATCACAAAATAGGGTATAATTATTACAAATTTTTATCTGTGATAATTTATTGTATTAAATATTTTAATCTATTATTAATAAAGTTATCATTTTATAACTTATTTATTATTATAATTTGTTTATTATATTAAGTACTTTTGATTATGTTTATAAAACAATGTGAATATAAAACTTTTTACTTCTTTAAATCAATATTATAGTAATAACAATATGTATGACATAATAATTTTGTTCTGTTAACATTTTATAGCATTTTGTACACACATGAAATATTCAACTCTCAGTTTGAAGTTATGACATTGTAAAAATACAGCTCAGTCAGCTGGGCAAGAGTCAGCGCTTTTCTTTTGACTTTTCTGCAGTAGTTATAATATTTTTCCTTTAATAACTTATGAGAATCTATGAGATTTCTAAAGACTTTATTCTTGGCAAGATCCTTCTTACAATATTTGTTTTTTATTGGTGATTTTAAATATTTCACATTTATTAAATAACATATTGTATTATATGTATTTTTTAAACATTATATATGTTTTGAAACGGTTAATTGTGATATTGGATATAATTTATAAATTCACATTACATTCAGCAATTTCTTTCTTACAATTAGAATTTCAACATGTTTAAAACTTTGTATGATAATGATAATGTTTGAACGAAGACCATATGTATGTAGCTCCACAAGATAGTAAGGACAGCAGTGGTAGTTAGCAATAATTTTTTTGCATGTTAATGATTTTTAAATTTTAGAATTGTTACAATAAAATGTAAATCCTAAGCCGTTAATTTAAGATGAAAATAATATGAGGTTCATGTATTAACAGGTTTACCAGTTGTTAAGTTCCTGATGACTGAATACACTGTGAAGCAGTCTAAGTGGGTTGTACGGTTGTCTGGTGGAAACATTATTTCAAGACAGCAATTGCCTCTGCGTTTAGCATGGGCCTTTTCAATTCATAAATCTCAGGTACTCATAAGTATAAGAAAAAAATGTTAGTTACTAATTCCATTAGTAATTACTAATTAACATCATGTTTTGATTTCCTTTTCATCCTACAAAATTTTATTTGTAGTAACTCTAGACATAGCTAATATTTTATTAATACCAATTCTTCTATACCCTAAAATTTGTTAAACCAAAATATTATGAAATTTCTCTGAAATAATCAGAAGATTGCAAAAATTCTGTACATGTAACTTTCTTACAATTGACTTGACTACTACTAAAACTGTTGTTTTTGGATCAGCATGATCTGAAGTAAGTATAGATGTAGACTGACATGCCAGTCCTTAATACCTGGCTCCAAGCAGTCATCAAAATTCCTTTTATCACTCATTCTTCATTTATGTTTGTGAAAAATCATTCACTTTCCAACATTCATCACCAATCACCATCACCAATTCATCACCATCAGAAATTGCAATGAAAAGTATTAAGTTGAATTTGTTTTTATGGTCAATAAGTTGTGCAATAGGATACTGAGTGTAATATCAGCATCACCAGTTAATCTGTGTAGAAATTTATATTTTTAGTGAGGCTGTTGTAATTGGCATTCGCTGTTGTAATTTTGTAGATATAAACCTGAATAGGTGGTTAACTCTAGAAGATATGAATGAAAACTGCTTTAGATGAGAACATAAAGTATTATAAATAGTTGTTTAGTATCTTCTATAAAAATCAAAATCCAGAGTGTTTGATTATATTTTTTGAGAGATTAATAGTGCTACCCAACAGGGGTAAAAGATAGCGATATCAGACCCACTTTAATAGTAGCATACTGCATTTATGGCAGACCACTAATGCAAGAAATTTGATGATTTATAAAATGTTAACTCCTTCATTACAATCTAGATACAAAGAGTCATAGAAGAAAAACTGTATTTACTCTACTAAATTATGAAGAAAGGGGAAGAGAATATGTATTTTCCTCTTGTACTAAGCTACTCACAATATCTTTTTTGAAACATACATAGAGCAAATTAGAGACTGAAAGTTTTTTTTTTGTGAAAAATTAGGAAGAGAAAAAGCCGTTTAATAAGATTCATGAAACAGAGCTGATTGGCAAGTGTTTGATCTTAGTAAACTGATGGTGTTGCTCCGAAGTTTTTTTAAGGATCCTGTTATATTACATAAATGCTCTACTATAAAATAGAATGTAAATGCAAAAACAGAATTACAAGAAGGAAATGTTTCAAGTTCATTAGAGAATAAGAGACAAAAAGCTATAAAAAAAAAAAAAAAAAAAAAAAAAACATTCTAATGCTGCTGGTTTATATAAAAAGTTAAAAATTATTTAGAAGTTGAACAGTTGTTTTTAATAGTTAGGAATTTTTAACCTAATTTTGCTATTATGAAAAATAAAAGCAAATATAGTATTTAAAAGTTTTATTTTTAACTATATAACATTGAAAAATACTGTTACAAATCAGATCAGAATAAGAAAATCCTAAGGCAGATGATGTAGCACTGGTCTCAAAATATTTTACAATATCTGGTGGATATGTTTTGAAAATTATGGTGGATATGTTGTTACATGGTATGGACTCATTTTGTAGTGGAAGTAGGTCACTAAGTTAAATAGTCTTCCCGTATAAGGATGCATTGTGAGTTGTGTCTTAGCGTTAAATTAAATCTTAAAAGTATCCTCCAATTGAAATTATTTTTATTACAAAAAAAGCGTTTATACCTTCTTGAAAAGAGCTTTAATTTGATGTAAATTCACTTCTGGCTAAAATTCACAGCTATTGAAAAATAAATCAGATCCTTGCTTTAAAACTCATAAACTAGTATAAATTTTTGTAGGGTACTTTGTATATTTTTCAAAAATGTATGTGTATATAAGCATATGTTATATTATGCGTATATGTGCGGCAGTCTTCATTCCCATTATGTGATTTATTTAATAGGTAATTTTGTATTAATCTGAATAAAATGTTTATACCAAATTTTGCTGAACATATTTTATTGAAAAGAAGTAAAGACTGCCAGGAAAACATATATGTGCAAGTATTGGTATCATACAATTAACTTTTAATTCTATGTATCATGTACCATCCACACTGGACGTTCCCATTCACAAAAAAAAAGAGAACATATATGCATGTGTCCATTTACATGCATGTATATGTGTGTATATCTTGGTACTGAATTAGGAAATGCAAAAATTTTCATTTGTTATTATATATATTTATATTTGGTTCACCTCCAGCATATCCCAGAAATAGCAATCTATTACTGTAGAAGGTTTTAGGGGCCACTTTTTATATTTCAAAATATGGCTGATAAAAACCATCTAATTTTCCAAACAGACTAGGGCACTGCGATTGTTACAATATGTGTACTTACACATGCCATGGAAGAATCTGTCTTTTAGATTTACTCTATTAAGAGATCTAGCTAGAAACGTTTTGTCGTTACAGATATCCCTAAGTTTTTTGTCAATAGCAGATCAGTCATCAGTCAGTTATCAGAAGCAAACAGTTTTCTGTCAAACAAAAAAAAAAAAGAAGAAAAGAAGAAGGATATTTGATATAAAATATGAAGAGATAAGTAAGGAAATATTATCATAATAGATACTCTGGTGGGTTTGTATCAATCATTCTGATGTTGCTTGAAGATGTTTTGATCTTTATCTTTGCCATTCTGTTTAGTAGCATATTATATCCAGACCGTTACAAGCTCATGAGAAGTCAGATCCAGTCATCAGCGGGATTGGATCTATACTTCTGGGAGATGGCATATCACGGAAACAATCTGCTTAATTTAGTTAATGAGAACAAACCCATTTTTAATAACAATCAGGGAAATAGGTAAAAAAAAATTTCTGATTTTCTAAAGATGATTTTGAAGATTGAAATTTTTGTTGTTTCTTCAGGCATCTCAATAACATTGATGGAGGAAAGAGAAATGACTAACTTGGTCATGAAATTTTCTTTCAGTGTGGATCATTCATAAGTCCCCCTGAGGAATATCTCAACGTAGAATAGCACAGAACTTATAGGCTTTGACACTTCAAGTTGGTTGTCCAGATTGAATATACCACTTCTCAAAAGGACTAAGCTTAAAATACCATACTGGTTCTAAAAAGGTTCTTACATATAAAAGAAGGCATTCCTTATCTATTTTTTTTATCTCTCTTGTTTACCAGCATTATATAAATTTTTGAAAACCTTCAGCAGAGTTTAAGTGTTATATTTGAATTAAATATCTTTGTTATGTAACTGTCCAAACAGGAGTACAATGGTTTTAGCATGAATGTTTACATATATATATATATATATGTTCCACCACAGCAGCTCAAAGATTGAACCAATTTAGATCTGACTTCACATTGGAATCCTTGCATTATGGGGAGTGTTCATAGGCTATATAAATATGTATATGTATATACATATTATAATATTAATTGTAACTAAAATACCAGAAAAATCATGCATACCATTTTAAATTGTTAATTGATAGTATTTTTAGTATCAGTTTATTTTAATATTTGATTTTGTATCATTAATTACTGATATTATTTCATATTTATATAGTTTGTTATTTATTTACATAAGTTTTATATTTCAGGGTCTTACATTGGATTGTGTTGAAATGACTTTGGCTCAGGTATTTGAAGCCGGACAAGCATACGTGGCTTTATCTCGAGCTAAAAATCTTTCATCTCTTCGTGTTATTGATTTTGATGTTAAAAAAGTTTGGGCAAATCCTGATGTTCTCAATTTTTATAAAAAATTGACTATATTGGAAAAAAAGTATAGCTATCTGAATCAGTATATTCCATTAGGACCTAATCATTCAAATAAACAATTTTAAAAGTTACAATTTGTTATGTTTGTTAAAAATGGATTCTACTGCAATGAAGACTGGTAAAGATGAAGTTTTTGTAATATATATATATATATATATATATATACCTTCACATCTTTCATTTTGCCTATTTTGATAATAAATAGCAAGATATAAATTACTTTTATATTAATAAATAGTACTTAATTTAATAAACGTTGAAAAATATGAATTTGTAATGTGTATACAATTCAAAAAACTTTTATATTTTTATTAGTTTGTTTTAATATTTGATGCTAGATAATCACTGATTATGAAATAAGTTTAGATTAATGAACAAATATTGAGACAAGAACAATAAAAAAAATGTTATTACAGCTGAAATTTATTATATTGTTCTCTTTATAATTGTATCATGCTTTATGCTCTCTTACTGGGAAAAATAATTTTTAATTTTTAATCGTGTGTGTAAAAGAAAATAGTTATATGAAAGATTATAGTACTTTTATTTTTTGAAGTAACCTATCTAGTGCAGAATACTTTTTTCAAATAACATAATCTTCAGATTAGATAACGTAGATATCTCAGCAATTCCTGTCTTAGTTGGTCTTTGACTTAGTCTTCCTAGTTTGGACTTGACTTAGTATAAAAAGTACAGTTTTTTAAATTCTAAATCAATCAGTAAAAGAATAACATTTTACTTCACGTTTTTTGTGTCAGAATTTTTATAAACATGGGATTTGCTGTAAATAAAATTTAGACTGAGCTGAGGAGGCAGTCTGCACAGCTGAATTGCATAGTTTGCATCATCTGTATTCTACAGTATAGAAAGTTATAAAATAATTTTAAGGCTTGTTGACATGTGTCTGCTTATCTTCAGCTTTCTTAAATCTTGGGTTAGAAGATCTGAATGTTTGAATTTTTACAGTATGAATAAAAGGACCAATCATATTATCTTAGCATTCTTATCTAAAATGTTTAATAATTTTTTTCTAATACTTTTAAAAATCTATAATTGGAAACATTATCTAGAATGGTAATATAATTAAATTATATTTAGAAAATCATGTTTAATACTGCTAGAATAATAATTTTTAGACTGTAACAGAACTATTTAGAGGTGTAAGTGTAACAGATCAACATTACCCACACATGGCCTTTTCCCATTCTTTTGAATAATCAACTGTGATTGGATGGTCAAATAATTCATCGCTTGAATGAAACCAATCTTGAACTCAAGCAATGTGCTTGAAAAACATTTTGAATGCATTATGTATCATTTTTCAGTTAGATTTTAATGTTAAAAAAATTATTGTAATTCTCAGCGGTAAAAAGATAGAATTTAATGATAGGCATAATTAAATTTTATGAAAAATATTGGGGAAATTAAATTTTGTACATTAACTTTTTTTTTAAATTTTATATAAATAAATAAATATATATATTTTTTATATTTTGAAGAAACTTAGTAACAGAATCATTCTTTCATACTCAAAAAAATAAGAATTTTACTATTTCATAAAACAATAATGACCATTGAAAACTGACATTTATTTTATGTTAAGAATAAAAGTATAAAAGAATTAACATAATTTTGCCTTTTTTCCATCCACTTGACTACTTTGATATACTCTCCATAATGTCCTTTTCTGTGATATAGCTTTTTCATCCCATAGCTCAATTTTCTGTTTCTTCTATCCTATTCTTTGTCTTTTTTTACATTTCCTCTTCAAACTTCCTTTTTGAAACCAGATTCACTAACTTTAGATGCCTTTATTATGACTCATCAATCTTGCCCTTCGTTTCACATTATTGCCCGAAAAGGAGTGTAATGTTTTCATGTATGCACGTTTGTTTGTTCCACCATAGCAACTCAACGGCTGAACTGATTTACATTTATTCTACAATCCTTGTAGAGTTTGATAACAGTATGATTAGAGGTAATACTGTCGGCATCGGATTGAGTATCGAGCGTACTACTGTTGAATTTGATGCTTTAGAGGGACAGGGCAAAGAGGAATGGCATAAGCTGCCACTAATGTTGTGCTGGGCTGTGATGGTAGATAAACTACAAGGGACTACCCTAGATAGAGCTGTCATAGATCTAAGCACTCGTATATTTGCCAAGGGCCAGGTCTTGGCACTGAGTTGCGCAAGACATTTAAAGCATTTAGCCATTAGTTTTTTGAATCTCAGAAAATTGCTATATGATCCACGCAGTAAAGAGTTTCTCTAGGAACTCAACTGCTTGAGAAATCTGTTCAGATTGATTTATGACAGTTAAATAAATAAATTTTAATATTTACAGTTTTTTCATCTGGCTTAGTACATTAACACGTTGCTAGAGACGACGACCGTCGTCCATTGCGCCAATACTGGGTGACTATGGACGACGATCGTCGTCCTTGATTGTTCATTCTATTTACTAGAGTTAAAATAGGTAGTCGCTCAGTTACATGTATAAACCGCTCTTAGTCACAGATAAACTTTCATTGTGCGTGGGTGACATATTAGTTTCAGTGACGTATGCGTAAAAAATTTTTAATTTTTTTTAATTTTCTGGCTATGAATTTTAACTTTTTCTGTATTTTCTTTGCATTTAAAAATTCACCCTTGTTTTTTTATTGAAAAACTGAAACAGACGTATCAAGAAACCGTGTTGAATTGACATAATTTACTGAAGGCGTTAAATTTATTTTTCAGGTAAGAAATTTTTTTCAGTACAATTTTTTCCATTCTTATTTATTTGTTTACTAGTGACATTATAATAATAATGTCACTAGTAAACAAATTTTAATAATGCAAATAATCATAAATTTAATGTATATGATATTTTATAATCTACTTTAAAAGTGTTTTACATAGAACGAATATTTTTTACCCTCAACTGTAAAGGAAACTAAAATCACTTGTCTCCTCAATCAATTTTTTTCCAGAATAGTTCGAACACGTGGAGGAGTGAAGAGAAAACTTGAAGCATCAATCTCTCAAAGGATCAAAGGTTCTACTACAGAACCTGTTCCATTAACATCCCGCAATATTCCACAACCACAAATATTATGTAGTGTTGAGGAGTTACAGAAAGTGTTGGAAGACAACAACGATGACTTTAAAATGGATGATGAATGGTTGGATGGATCGCTTTTTGGTAACAGCAATGATGAAGAAGATGCAGTTGATCAACTACATAACCATTTCCATTGGCCCGATGAAGAACAAGCCGATGATGATCTTAATCTTCCAGATATGTCTGGCATACCCTTAATGCAAATTCCTATCACTTCAGTCCCTACAGCTACATCATCTACCACTAGGACTCAACAAACTAGAAACTGGCACAATGACCGACCACATACCGTCGCATTTACATATGATAACATATCTGGCCTTAAAACCTTACCTACTGGAGATGAACCATGGCATTACTTTGACTTACTATTTACAGATGAAATAACAGACTTGATAATAAGAGAGACGAACAAACAGGCTGTTCGAATAAAAACAGCTACAACTTCAATTCATGCCCGTATTTATAAGTGGAAAGAACTAACAAAAGAAGAGTTTTTAACTTTTATTGTTATGCTAATCCATATGGGATCATTTCAGTTACCGCACTTATCTGATTACTGAAGCACTGATATCTTGTATGAAAATTCCTTTTTTCAAAAATTGATGAGCCGTGACAGATTTGTTGCAATTCTTCAGTCACTTCATTTCGCTGAAACGTCTGCAACAGGAGAACCTGCACCTACCGACAGACTATACAAAGTACAACCATTACTAGATTTATTTCACAAAACCATTGACAATGCAATTATACCGACAAAAAATCTATGTATTGACAAATCGATGGTTCTCTGGAGAGGGTGATTGATTTTTCGCATTTATATGAAGGGCAAACGACTTCGGTATGGAATTAAAATATACATGCTGACTCAACCTTCCAGTTTGATCCTAAGGTGTATCGTGTAATTTGGTGCCTCCGATGTTGATGTTGGTGGTCCAGGACATACTGACAATGTAGTACGCAAGCTGATGGAAGGGCGATTGGATATTGGACACGCCATATTCATGGACAATTATTACAATAGTGTAGCCTTGGTACATGAACTTTTACAGCAAAAAACATATTGCACAGGCACATTACGTGCCAATCGAAAGGGAAATCCTATTGATGTCGTTTCCAAAAAAATAAATAAATAAAGAAGTCGAAACGTTATTTTCTGATGAAGGAGTATGTGTTCTAAAATGGAAGGACAAAAGAGATGTCATTGTGATCAGTTCCGAGTTTGGAAATGAAATGGTCAGTGTCACTAATAAGCGAGGTGTCGAGTCATCTAAGCCAGAAGCAATAGTAAAATATAATGAAAGTATGAGTGGCATTGACCATTTGTTTCAGATGATGTCTTACTACCCAATTGAGCGTAAAACACTGAAGTGGTATAAAAAATTGGAAATTCTTATTATACATGTAATATTAATGAATAGTTATTTTCTTTTCCTAAAAGCCCATCCCAAGTATTCACTAAAAAAATCCTGAGATTCCTTAGTAAAATCCCTTACTTCACAAAGTCCTAATTCCCGGCATACCCCTGTTTTTACTGAGAGACATACCA